>PISX010020553.1:0-35533 GCA_004024625.1 Mellivora capensis | reverse complement strand
AGTTTGACTTCTTCCTTGCCAATTTGGATACCTTTTATTTCTCTTTGTTGTCTGATTGCTGTTGCTAGGACTTCTAATACTATGTTGAACAAGAGTGGTGAGAGTGGGCATCCTTGTCGTGTTCCTGATCTCAACGGGAAGGCTGTGAGCTTCTTCCCATTGAGGATGATGTTTGCTGTGGGTCTTTCATAGATAGATCATCATTTCTTTTTAAGAATATTCTAGCTACAGTAGGGATAGACAAACTGACTGATTACAGATTCTTGCTGGTGCAGTGGTGTGAAAGGTAAATTTACATGCCATTATCATGAATGAATGCCTATTATATGCCTACTGCATGGAAGCTATACACACAGAATTGTCAAGCCTCTTTCCCAGTAATGTGGTTCTGGATCCAGTCTCAGCGGTTTTTAGCCTCAGGGTTTCATATTGGCTTGGGCAGGCCATGAGCATCAAAGTCTTCTAGGTAGCCTGCATGAGAAAATATGTTCTCATTACTTCCCCTTAGCACTGTAACCTGGTGACAGTTCTTCTTTTAGTCATGGGCCAGAGGAAGCAAGCCAAAAAACCCTGTCATCTTCTAAATTCACAGCATGAGGCTATAACATTTCTTTAAGGCTTCTTCTTTTATTTCTGTCTCCTACTGCCAGTCTGACTGTCAAAGTCACAGCAGGAGATAAAAATGAAAAGAACCATCAAAGAAGCCCATGTGCAGAATTTCCCCACAGGAGCTTTCAACAAGAGGGGTAAAAAAATGAAAGTGGCTACATTGACATTTGCCCTCCAGCAAAACATTAATAAAAGAGAAAAACAAATGTATGCTTGTCCACCCCTCAAAATGTCCCCTGATATCAGAAAATGGATGTTTTATTTTTGTAATAGATGAAAAGACCAATTGCTCAAACATATTTTGCTGTGAGGGATTTTAAAAGTATAAAGATTGAATATGGTCCATAATATTCAGGTAGACAAAAGTCAATATGAATTTCCATTGATTTCAAGGTCAGAGTTTTACATAAAAATTTTGACAAAAACAGGTGAAAAATAATGTCTTCAAATTTTGATATAAAAGAGATCATTAACAGTGCAGTGTGTGATCATAAAAGCATTTAGATCACCTCAATTTAAAATCAATTTTATAGCAAGTAGCTTATAATAAAAGAAAAATTGCATTTTAACAATTATAACTTCCCACTAAAACTTTGAAAAAGATTGCATTTTTAAAAATTGAAATGTCTTTTTATTGCAAGTGTTCTCTGAGTGTGCATATCATTTAGAAAATCTGTATATTGTATTACACTAACAATTAAGCCATTTGTTAAGCTATAATTGCATTTTTTAATTTTGGAATAATTTTAGAGTTATGCAAAAGTTGCAAATATAGTATGGAGAGTTAGTTTTCATATACCTTCACCTAGTTTCCTGTGTCAATACCTTATATCACCACAGTAAACTTCGAAAAGGATGTTAGTACATTACTATTTACTATCAGACTCTATTTGAATTCTACTAGTTTTTCAGTTTCTTTCTATGATCCAATCTTGATTGCCATATTGCATTTGGTCGTCATGTCACTCATGGTCTGTGACAGTTTGTCAGACTTTCCTTGACAGTTTCAGGGAGTTACTGGTCAGATATTCTGTAGAATGTCCCCAATATGGGCTTTCACAGTTGCTTTTTAATCCTATCAATTTGATGCATGTTTGTATAGTTTTGCTCAAGTATAATTGTTACATAACTAATCATTTAAATGAATGAATGAACAAACGACTAAATGAATATTTTATTTTGTTAATAAAATGGAGACAGTTGTACTTCCAGAAAGAATATGATTTTCTCTACTAGTCAAATAGGTTTGTAGTAAGAAATTTAATCAGGATGAGATCATTTCATTAAGTCATCAAGTATTTAATGAATGCCTACTTTGTGCCTGGACTTGTGCTCTGCAGAGAGAACATAAAACATGCAGTCTCTTTCCTCAGGGAAGACATAGTCAAGAAGGGGGAAAAGTCAAATAAATAAAAAATTATTATATAATGTGGAGCCTGGGTGGGAGTTAATGTCGAAGACACACAGAGACTGTAACTATATAGTTACAGATAACTGTAACTATAAGATAATCAAATGTGTTCAAATATATCTCAACACTTTAATAAGTATTATCTGCATTTCACTCTATTTTAAAAAGGTATAAAAAAATCTGTTCAGTCATAAGAGGTAACATACAAGATAAGTTTTATAGAAAGAACTGGGTTTCACCAGGGAAAGAAGAAGACAAAAAAGAGTTCTAAGAAGGGAAAAGAGAAGGGGAGTGGAATCAGAGGGGGAGACAAACCATGAGAGACTGTGGACTCTGAGAAACAAACTGAGGGTTTTAGAGGGGAGGGGGTTGGGGAGATGGGTGAGACAGATGGTGAGTATTAAGGAGGGCATGTATTGCATGGAGCACTGGGTGTTATACGTAAACAATGAATGAATCTTGGAACACTATATCGAAAACTAATGATGTACTGTATGGTGACTAACATAACATAATTTAAAAATTAAAAAGATAAAAAAGGTTTAGGTAAGGAAGCAAATATTTTAGTGTATCTGGAACCCATGATACTACTACTGGCATGTTTTGGGAATGTCTTTAGTTTTATTGCAATGAAGATGGAAAGTTAAGAGAGGATTATTTTCCCTACTGTATGAAAGTAAGAGCTTAACAAATAAGATTTGCATTTTTCAATTTATTAAAAGAACAACTTATATCATTCCATATATTGCAATTTTTTTCTTTTCATTTCCTTTTAAACTTCTTTGCATTTTAGAAAATTTGGGCAGCAATGTGGAAAGCAAACTGGAGGAAGAAGGAACTAGGAGTGGGAAATTATCAGAAAACTGTTAGTGTAATCAAGAAAAAATAATGAGATTATGAACTAAGGATGAAGATACTTTAAAAGAAGCAGAATCTGGTAGACATGCATAACACTGAATATGAAAAATAAGAGGGGGCACCTGGGTAGCTCAGTCGGTTAAACGGCTACCTCCAGCTCAGGTCATGATCCCAGGATCCTGGGATCGAGTCCCACATCGGGCTCCCTGTTCAGCAGAGCCTGCTTCTCCCTCTCCCTCTGCCTGCCACTCTGCCTACTTGTGCTTTCTATCTCTCTGTCAAATAAATAAATAAAATCTTTAAAAAAAATAAGAGAATAATAGGGATAGGAAGTACCACTTTTGAATTTATACTCCACTGATAAGGTGACTTACTGATGTGAGTTGTCTAAGATAAGGAATATAGTAGGCAAAGAGTTTGGGGATAGGGAAATGGGAGAATATTTTGGTTTTGAACAGATTGCGTATAAAATGCCTGAGTCTGAGGACTTAATGTAGGGATGCCCAAAAGGCTGGTGATTATTAGAAATGGAGCTAAGGAGAGAGACAGGCTGGGAATAGTTTGGGAGACATTACCATATAGATGGTACTGAAAATAATAAAACTAGATGATATTCTCTAGCAGCATACAGAATGAGAAATGAAGGTTGTTGTTGGAACTGTCAGAAAACACCCACATTTAATGCATGGGTGGAAGTAGACCAACCAGCAATGTACACTAAGAAAGCATGGCAAGGAAGAGTAGAGTGAAACCAAGAAATTTTTTTCACAGAAACTGGGAAGGAAGTTCAATATTCAAGGACAGGGATTTGAAAAGCAGAAAAAGGTGAACAGTGCTGAAACTATAAATAATGTCAGTCAGTATAGATATATCATTCTAAAGTAACTTTTCATAGGATGTTTATACTGGCTAATTTTAAATGAACAATAAAAGAGTACATGGGACATTATATTATAAGCTAAATGTTTTGGAACAAATTTGCCAATGTATGAGAATGAACCAATTCAGAAATCTTTAAGAGTAATAAAATTATGGAAAAATTAGTACTTAGTAATTTTTGCACACTTCACCATTTTACCACTATGTTTTATTAGGTTCTCCACAGCAATGCTACAAATAACCAAAGAGAGTCTTCATTAAAGACAGATCATAATGCTAGAAAATTCACCAAAGCGCACTAGAAATCTTCTGACTTCATAAAAAGCAGATAACAAGAATTTTACAACCAACACATTCCTGGAATTGTTCGAAAGTGCTCAAGTCTTTATATGTTGCATTTTGCTAATCTCTTTTAAGCTACAGTTTGTACCCAAAATACTGTTTTATAAAAACAAAAATCACTCCTGGATTTATTTCAGCTAACAGAAAACAATCTCCACATTTAAAAAATAAATCCTTCAATAAATGTGGTTTGAAACAAAAGACCTACACAGTAGAGTTCCAGGACTGATTAGAAATTGCCAAATTCTTCCAATTACACCTTATTTAAAAAAGAAATGCTCTTTGTAGAAATGAGAACAAGTGGTAATTTAACCACAAAATAGGACATTAGCATAGTACAAAAAAATGTCTTATTTATTGTTGTCATTTCCCAAAGCTAAAGATGTTATCTTAAAGTTAAAAGTAGGAAAATCAAAAGAAATAAAAATAGGTAAGAAAAATTCATATGCAAGGAAAACAGGCAACCAAAAGTCTAAGTAAGTATTTTAAATATTAAAAATATTCCTATTTTAAAAGTTGAAAAATAAAACCCATTTGGGTTAAGGTGAAAATTAAATGTAAAAAGCACAAAATATCCAGAAAGTACTGACCAATTTAATTTTGAGTGAGACTTTCTGGACAATGGCTTGGTATGAAGATACATTAGAATGAGGGTTATATTCTACAAACTAATAAAGACTTGTAAGATACAATTGGGAAAACAAATGCAGAAAAATTAGAGTAAGCTCCTTCACGCATTAAAAATTCAGAGTGAGAGAGTTACATTTCATTCATATCTGTCTCTCTTGCTTCATTTTATTTACCATGTACAGTGAATACATTTTCAAAGTAAAATAAAATTTAAGGAAAAAATAAACTTAACATTGTGTTAAAAGGATGTTTTTTATTCCCTATTCAATACAGAATTCTGTGTATAAACAAAGATATACAATGACTAAACATTTATATTTTGCAACTTTCTTTCTCAGCAATTCAAAAAGCTTTGTGAATATACAGACCATAAAAATAGAAGAACAATAACAGAAAAATGTTCTACATAACATTTCAAAACCGAGATTCAGAAGGGAAACAAGGCAAAGTAAATCCAAGAATGAGCAAAAGGTACTCTTAAGACAACCACTGTGCAGTGGACTTTAAAACAAAAGCAAAAACAAAATAGGATCCACAGAAGAAAAAAGTTTACAGGGGGGAAAAAAAAGAAATATATGAACTATTTATGAAAAATTTTATTAAAATATAGCATATAGGATATGAAAGTAAATTACCTTCATGTTTTAAAAATAGATACACTAAAAAAGACATGAAGAGATTATTAATTCCAGGTTCAAAAAATTTGAAGAAAAATTTTCATTTCCTTGTATGTTAATTGCATGGTCCAACAGTGAACTATAATACTTAGAGCATTGTAACAATAGAAATAGTGAGTATGGATTTAGCAACATTTGAGGAGGGGGAAGGAAAGTTAACTGCAAGTATTAATCTACAATAATAGATAAATAAGGTCTAAAATTGAGATTGTGGCATATGCATTTTATTTAAATATATGCAGATAAAAAATTACCAAAAAATGCTTAGAAAGAGAAAAATGATTGCCTCTGGATAGTGGGATAAGAAATGAGGTGAGGGTGTATAGGGGCTGGTTTCTTTCTGCTATAAACCTATCTACCTATATGATTTTAAAGTTTCTGCATATAATTTATTTTTTTATAATTTTATTTTACTTTTTTTTCAGTGTTCCAGGATTCATTGTTTACGCACGACACCGAATGCTCCATGCAATACATGCCCTCCTTAATACCCACCACCAGGCTCACCCAACCACCCACCTCCTTCTCCTCCAAAAACCTGTTTGTTTCTCAGTCCATAGTCTCTCACAGTTTGTCTCCCCCTCCAAATACTCCCAACTTATTTCTCCTCTCCAACTCCCAATGTCCTCTGTGTTATTCCTTATGCTCCACAAGTAAGTGAAACCATATGATAATTGACTCTCTCTGCTTGACTTATTTCACTCAGCATAATCTCTTCCAGTCCTGTCCAAGTTGATAGAAAAGTTGGGTATTCATCCTTTCTGATGGTGGCATAATACTCCATTGCATACATGGACCATATCTTCTTTATCCATTCATCTATTGAAGGGCATCTGGGCTCTTTCCACAGTTTGGCAACTGTGGCCATTGCTGCTATGAACATTGGGGTACAGATGGCCCTTCTTTTCACTACATCTGTATCTTTGGGATAAATACCCAGTAGTGCAATTGCAGGGTCATAGGGTAGCTCAGTTTTTAATTTCTTAAGGAATCTCCACACTGTTTTCCAAAGTGGCTGCACCATCTTGCATTCCCATCAACAGTGTAAGAGGGTTCCCCTTTCCCCACATCCGCTCCAACACATATTGTTTACTGTCTTGTTAATTCTGGCCATTCTAAGTGAATATAATTTTAAATGTGTAAAGTGTATTAAATGAAAATACAGAAAAACAATTCCAAAAAAGAGAAGATCCTTAAACTCACTGGTCATTAGAGAAATTTAAAGTAAAGTAAGCATGAGACCACCTATACCCACTCTGCTGACAAAAATAGGAACTTCTCTAACACTTATTATTGGTGGGGACACTAGAAGAGTATTTTCTGATATCACACAAAGTAAACTATTGGCTAAACCATGGAGAATAACAACACTGCGTTTATAAGATTATAATATTTCTAGATCATACTACTTTTTGGTGAATTTTTTTCAAAAAATAACTTTTCTGTCTAGTATATGGCAGGCTTATGAGGTAGCTGTATGAGCAGCTGCTCTTAGTACTTTCTCCAAGGGGCCTAACAGAATTGGACCACACAGTGAAAACCTCTTCCCTGTGATACGGCACCATGAAATAATGTGGTTGTGGTACAATCTGTAACCTACTTTATGCAATATTTTTAAATTGATTTTGTAACTATTTTATATTTTAAGGAAGTTATTATTTGATTATTAATAAATGCTGAAAGATAAGAATGAAAGTAGTTTTTCTTACTCATAAAAGTAGTAGACAGTAAGTAAAACACATTTCTAGACCTAGTCTACAAATGGCATTTGGCAAACAGTTTAATTTCTTTTTCACAATAAAATATCAATACAGTTTTATAAAAATTTTGCTAAATAAATTTCTATGTTAAAGGCATTGAGATATCATATGATGACTTAGAGAAAACAATATTGAGCATTTGTCATATTTCAGGGACTGAAAATCCTTAAAACAACTTTGTAGATTCAATTACTATCTCCAGGGATGCCTGGGTGGCTCAGTTGGTTAAGCGGCTGCCTTCGGCTCAGGTCATGATCCCAGTGTCCTGGGATCGAGTCCCACATCCGGCTCCTTGCTCGGCAGGGAGCCTGCTTCTCCCTCTGCCTCTGCCTGCCACTCTGTCTGCCTGTGCTCGCTCTCTCTCCCTCTCTCTCTGACAAATAAATAAATAAAATATTTAAAAAAAAACAATTACTATCTCCATTTTACAGATGTGTAAATTGAAAAAGGGAGAATAAGTTGTCCGAGTTCAAAGGTTACATCTAGAGTTGAATCCAAGCAATGACTCTAGCCTACATTTTTGGCAAGTAAAGGCCAATTCTACAAAATCTACAATAAGCAACCACAGGATGGAGAGACTGTAAGAAATAGAAAATCTAAGACCCAAAAGACAACAGGATGCAGGAACTGTCTGAAATCATACAAAAGGCAGGAGCATATTTTAAATTGCAGATCTCCAAGTAATCTCAAAAGTGGGTAAGTTTTGCTACCTGTCTCCACACTGAATTCATAAATTTTGATTTATATAACATAAAATTTTAAATTACTCTTATGTATTGATATTTTTATATTTAAAATTTTTTTAAATTTTGAAGAATATTTACATTTCAGATAAAATTTTTTTCATGTAATACAGGAATTCTTTTAATGGTATTTTATTGTATATAATCATGACTAAGATTGAGATTTGGATGCTTTCTTGTTATTTTTTTAGGGTGTCCTTTGTCACCTTCTTGAAGAATACCATCACAGATTCCATAAATGACAAAATGTTGGTGTCACAATTTATACACTTTTTATACGAAAGTATCATTATTTAATCCTATCACCTTAAAGATAGTTTTGCTGCATAATTAATAATGGACTGATTGTTATTTTCTCTTAATACTTTGACTATACAATTCTGTGCATGTCTGGCTTACATTAAAGCTTTTAGAAGTTTCCTATCCATCCATTGTCATTCTTTTGTAGGTGACATGCCCTTTTCGTCTCTGGATGTTTTGAAGATCTTCTCTCTTTGGTGTGAAATTTCTTCTCAGTGTGTCTATGTGTATACTTATTTTGATTTTTATATACAGAGCTTCCTGAATCTGATTTTTATCTTTAACCAATTATGGAAAATACTTATCATTATGCCTTTAAGCACTTTTAATTACTATATTCTGTAACTTCTGGGACACTACATAGATAGTATAACTTCTCATTCTGCTTTATATGTCTCTGTATTTTTCATATACTTCTCTGTGTTGCATTCTGAGAAATTTATTCAAATCTATCTCCCATTCATTTCTCTATCTTATTCTGCTATTTAGCCTATTTATTGATCTTTATTTTAATCTTGTTTTTTTTTTAAAGATTTATTTATTTGAGAGAGAGAGGGAGAGAAAGAAAGCACAAGCAGAGGGAAGAGGCAGAGGGAGAGAGAAGAGTAGACTCCTCTCTGAGCAGGGAGCCCAATGCAGGGTTCAATTCCAGGACCCTGAGATTATGACCTGAGCCAAAGGCAGGCACTTAACTGGATGCCACCCAGGCGTCCTTGTTTTTATTTTGTTGTTGTTGTTTGTTTTGTTTTGTTTTAAAAAAAATTTTTGTTGTCTCACTTAATAGTTTCTTTACCTTGCTTTTAGAAAATACATGTTTAAGTTCTTTAGATATTTTATATAATATCTAGGCCATTGTCCTTGTAGGTTTGTTTGATTTTTGTTTCTGCTGACTCATAATAGCTTGGTTCTATGAATGTTGAATACTTTTAGTTTAGCAGTCCACATTTCATTGAATGTCATCTGTGGGAATCCTAAAGGCATAATTGGGAATGCTTTCCTAAATAGAAAATGCATAAATGATTCTACAGCGGGTCTCTGAGTACTACTAAATTGAGATCACTTTAATCCCTTTTGAGGGTTCTTGTTTCAGTGCAAAAACTTCAGGTCCAGACCTGCTACATTTCTAGGAATTTCAGGCTTTACTTATGTGAGGCAGCAGGGATACCAGCTTTGGCCTCAGGACAATCCCATTTTATGCTTACCACTCACAGCTTTCTACTAGAGTTTCAACTTGCTGGGGTGGGTAGCTGTGTGTTTACGTATGTATGTTTCCTTTACAGCAAATTTAGAAATGCAATAATGTGTGTGTGTGTGTGTTTGCATTTCATCTGGGATCTAGTTGAATTTTATACAAAGGTTCCTTCAGAGTGTCTACTTATTCATTTGACCAAAATGTGAGTCCTTTTATAACCTGCTACTTAGGATAAAAGGTGTAAGAATCTCAAGCATTGGCATCACTTCTGTATTTGTTAGCAATGTAGAATCTCAGGTCACACATAAGACACTCTGAATCAGAATCTGCATTTTTAAGAAGATTCCTGGGTAACTTGAATGCACTTCAATGTTCAAAGAGACAGACCCTTACACTTCTTAAGTATCTTAATAAGACCTTTATACTTATTAGGTATCTTAAATATCTTAAGAATGAATGAATAAAAATTGAAGTTTAGGTGAATTACTCCAACTTTTACTTATTAGTGTTTACTTTCAATTACCTGCTATTTGTATGTCAACAAAAATTTTGAAATGATTTTTCAGATTTTCTGATAGAGATAGTTCCAAAGAGAAATGCCAGAGGGTGGGTTCTGAGATATAATCAATAAAGTTTTAGGCTCTAGGAGTAGAAATTTCAACTGGATCTGAAATTTATAAGCTTGCATAGGTTAAGTGATTTTTCTCAACTTCATGAAGCTTGTTACTGAAAAAGCCACATTCTGAATGCAGGAGTTCTTTAAAGTCAGCAAGATATATCCTCCTGGGTGCTGGGCACAGGCTGAATAAACACAAATATGTGTCTTTTCAAGTTTTTAAGTGCCATGCAAGTTTTGCACTTTTCTGACTGCACTCTCTCCTGACTTTAGGGAAATAACAGAAGTACTTATTTTACCCCCAATTTCCTATGAAATGCAAAAGACGAAGTCAACATTCATTTTCCCCAATTCTTTTTATGTTGTTACATAGTTCAAAAATGTATTTTTGGACAAACTAAACTTAATCCATAAATGAGTAAAATGAATTAGTCATTTGTATTTTGATAACATAAGTTAAAAACTATAAAGACTGATGTGTTTTCATCTCAAATGTAATACTAAGCTCTGGGAAATATCAGTAAACATGCTATTCATTTTTTTTTCTCCTTAAATGTCTTGTTAAACATTTAAATTTGGCATTTTAAAAAATAATAAATTTAAATATTTAAAATTATGATTCATGTGCTCAGTTAAGTTGAAAACTCTTTTACCATATACATTCCTATATTCAAGTGAGTAGGTCATCATTACTTATTCAGTACTATTATTTCAAATTTCTTTACTTTGGTTGTAGTCTAGTTCTTGATTTCTTTTATTTAATTCAATACACTAAAACATCAGTAAATTTGAAATTTTATTTTCCTTTTTTCATTATATTAATATATTTTCTTATAATGCAGTGATTTCTTTCCTAATTCAGGATGTATTTTTTGGTTTGTCAGTTTTTAATGATACAAATATGCATAAAAGTAGTATTAAGGGAAATCATTTTAATAATAGATAATTTTACTTTACAAACTAGAGCAGAAGCAATTCTCTTTATTTCAAATTTAGATTACTTTTCTAAAATCACCTCTTAGCTGCTAATAGAATTTTACATATCATACTCAGAATCATTTATCTACTAACACCTTCAGTTACACTGATACACTTAAAAGGATAAAGTTTATAATTCTCTCTTGAAAAAAAAATTAAACTCATTATTAGAGAAGATACTTTTGACCTCTTTGATCTCCTACGTGGTATAGGCATTCCTATAGCATTCTCATCATTTTTGTACTGTTAAAAGTCTCAATTATTAATATTAAAATTTTACTACAAGTTCCAAAAGGGAACACCATTATGCCATTCCAAAACTTAGTCTGTATATTAAGAAATATTTTACAAAATACATTATGATTTATGTTTGCAAATGAGCATTTGACATAAGAATATTTCCTGATAATTGTAACTCTATCTTCTAACCCTTGAATGTAAACTCTTACAGTCTTCAGAGTCATTCTGAACACTTGTCAATTGCATTTTTTTTTACATATTTAATAAGAGTTCTACATTTACTTTTTTGTACATATCTAATAATGATACTGATAATTTATTTTTTGTAGGAAAAAGAAGACAAAGCAGATAAGAAAGAACATTTGAAAAGTTTACTCATAATTACCTTATACCAATTTACTCAATTTGAAAATGCTTTAAAATTTGTTACTTAAGATTTGAGCAACTTTGTCAAAAGTTGATTTGACCAAATACAAATGACTTATTCCAATAATCTAGGCCCAACATAAATTACTCTTCCTACTTTATCCACTTCTCTATTTCAGTCACAGGAAGGGGATTGCTCTCTTCCACTGGATGTCATGCCTCTACAATATATGTCTACTACCATTAAAATTTTTTTTTAATGTTTTTATTAACATATAATGTATTTGTATCCCCAGGGGTACAGGTCTGTGAATCGCCAGGTTTACACACTTCACAGCACTCATCATAGCACATATCCTCCCCAATGTTCATAACCCCATTACCCTCTCCCAACCCCCCTATGTCTACTACTTTTTAATACAAGTTTCAACTTTTACCAATCACTGGAAGGCTTAAGAACACCAGTAATTTTTTCTCCATGCTGTCAGTGTTAATGGGCTAATTATCTAATATTCTACTTTAAAATTCTGTGTGTGTGTGCGTGTGTGTGACTTTATAATGTTACTGTCCTATAAGCGGGAAAACTTGCCTTGAGTGGCTATGGTATAATATTCCCAAGGACAAATAATATCTTCTCTATTTTGTTATTTTTATATCAATTGAACTCAGCAGCAAGTTTAGCCCTGGGAGAAAGTATACTTTGATTACTCTCTGTAAATTTACTTTGAGTATCCATTTACCTACTTTTCTACATGACAATGTTCCACTCAGACCCACACCCTTCAGGTGATGCCCCATTTTGTGTAATTGCGCCTTTGCTCAGCTCTGTATTCTCAATTGGCTAAGAGTAAAGTAAGCTGGTAAACTCACAATTTAGGGATTATAGAATAAAAGTGGTAAGATTGGTGTGTCAAACCCTGCAAAGTGTATTATGATT
Organism: Mellivora capensis; assembly: GCA_004024625.1. NCBI lineage: Eukaryota > Metazoa > Chordata > Mammalia > Carnivora > Mustelidae > Mellivora > Mellivora capensis. The sequence goes on along the minus strand of PISX010020553.1, from coordinate 22,995 downwards.
TTAGAGAATATTTATTCACTGCACCATTTAAGGCAGGGAAATAAGCAGGTTAAAAGATCATTTTGAACAAGAAAACATGTCACTATATCCTTAAATATCATCATGAAAGTAATCAACTACCTAGACAAATACAGGGCTTTTCAATACAAGAGCAGAGTAATAAATTATCAAAGAAAATAGGTTGAGTGAATGATTTAACTGTTTTCTACCTCCTATACTTTGGAAAGTACCTCTCTTGAAAAGTACTGCCATGCATTTAAGGTCCTGAAATAGTCACTGACACATGGCAAGTGCTTATCAATTATTTGTTTTATGGATTAATAAGCATATGAATTGATTACAAAATGGATGACAATTCTGTAAATCAAAGGCTCTGATTAATTTGTTAACTCTTTAATTAAATATATATTTATATATAACTTTCACTTTCACTATTATTGAACTGTTTTGATGGCTGGCTTTTTTTTTTTTTAAAGATTTTATTTATTTATTTAACAGTCAGAGATCACGAGTAGTCAGAGAGGCAGGCAGAGAGAGAGGAGGAAGCAAGCTCCCCACTGAGCAGAGAGCCCTACGCGGGGCTTGATCCCAGGACCCAGGGACCATGACCTGAGCTGAAGGCAGAGGCCTTAACCCACTGAGCCACCCAGGCGCCCCGAAGGCTGGCTTCTTTGAATAGTACAATGGCATTCACAGATTTTTGAAACATGGGCTGGTACCATGTAATGTATAGTTTTTATACACTTTAAATTTGCCTATTTTTTTTTTTTAATCTCTGGTGGAAAACATATCAGTTTAGTTTTAACATGGCAGGTCATTTATATTATAATGGAAACCACCATGGGCTGTTTACCTCCAGAGGCTGATTTGCTGACACACACCCTATATACTAATGTATAAGCAGACAGCCACACACCTTGATAAGAAAGCATCTCCTTTATTATTTTTAGCTATAAGAGTACAATACAAGAGAATATTCATTACCCCACATGCCTTGATTGAAATGAGAACTTTTCTGATCCATTACCTGTTTGCTGCCAGTATCTTGGCGGGTGTCCTAGATAATACACCAGGCATCTAACTGGGTCATTTTTAGCTTTCCATTTGCAAATAAGGTCATCTGTACATGATTGTCCTCTCTCAGAGGAAGAAAAGAACTATATACTTCTGTGATAACATTTTGCAAAAAATAAATATTATAGAAGCTCACAGATTTTTCCTATTTCATCTTTAACTTACCATTTTACAATGGAATCTGGCACCAAAAATTCAGTATTACAATTATTTTATTGCTGTAGTTTAACTTGATCATTATTACGACTAAGAAATATTCTAAGTAGGCTTTATCTATTTTCATTTTTATACAGTTCTTTGGGGGATATTGACAGGTAGGTATTACCTAGTTATCTATTTCCCCCCACTCAACTATCCATCCATATTTCTAAAAACTTACATATATATTACTATTACTTTCATTTGTATTTCTTAAATTCCTACATATAGGATGCTACTATTGCATTCATGTAATGGAGACTTCTGTATATTTTCCTTCATATGCGTCTAAAAATTAAGCAAAACACACATTCAAGTTTTAATCTACATAATACTACTTCTCTAAATACTAGTTCTTTTTCTCCTCTGGTATTTTTAATCTGCCATTCCAGTATCAGAGTTTCACGGGTGTAAATAAACTGCACTATTGATTTTTTTCCCCATGGAAACATGAAAGAATTAACTACCAAATGATTTTAAGACCACTTTTTGTAAATTAAGTGGCATATGAATGGTTATAATAAAATAATCATGGTAACAATAAACTTCTGCAGCAATATATCTTCTCAGAAACAAATTTAGCCCTTCTCAGCAGAAAAAAAGATAGTTTGGCTATAATCAGGGCAAATCACAGGGAGGATATCTAATATACGTTCACTCTTAAAAGATCTCGGGATATACACACTATTTAGAATAGACAGTTTTATTAGAAGCTGTATTTAGTCTTAGTATTGTTCCTATGTTCCTTAATGTTCCCCTAATGTTATATGAATTAATTAATGTGCATATTGTCATAAGAATAGCTAAAGAATTTGTCAAGCTTGGATGATACATGAATACATAAGGGAACTGATAAATTAGGATATATTTGAGAGAAAATTCTGAAATTCGTGTTGTAAAGTCTAAGATAATGGGTCTATTTTAATTGGAATAGAAAGATGACAAAAATAGCATTCAAGACAGGGTCAGAAAATTTGACTCAATTAGAAATACCTGTATAATCAAATATGGCACAGATGTTAACAAAATAAAAAAGTTAATAGGATACTATAAAATTATATTATATCTGAATTGTGGCCAAATCAATTTACAATAAAAGTAAATTATATATAACTATCCATATGTAGAGGAACTATAAATTCAGCTTGACAGATGGCAAATAAAGAACAAATAAAAAAAAAACTTGACATGTTAATAAAATGTAGGGAGGGTAAACAGAATACATGCAGGCATGAATAACCTGACAAGAAAATAACAAAGGTTGGTTCAGGAAATTAGTGATAGTTTCCATGTACTACCACTCAAGGAAAAGAAATAATTTCATTAACAAAATCCACTTTGACAGACACCAAATAATATTCATTTTGATCCAATGACAGACCTTGAAGTTCCATTATAGTTTCACTGTACATTGTGAACACATAATTTACCACTGTACCTTTGCACACAATAGACACTCAGGAAATTATCTCTGAGTAATTTTAGTTTGTTGATTCCAATGGGAATATAATAATTCATGTAGTAGAAGAAAGGAAAGTATAAAAATATCTAAATAAAAGTCTGTATTTTTTAGTGTTTGGAGTTTAGAATTTTTCTATATCCAACAAGCTAATTATCTAGTAGTATAACCCAAAGAGATAAAGTAAATTATAGAATGTCATATCCTTTTATCAAGGTTATTATGGAATGGTACTTTTCTCTATTATTATTTTATGCTTGGCATTTTTTTATTTTTTCTCAACTACATCTTTAGTTTTTTGTTGTTTTTTTATGCTTCCTCCATTCACTCATCCTCATCCTTATGCTTTTAATGAACTGATTTTCAATAAACTAATGTTGATCATTTGAACATCAGAACTGAACGTATATATTAGTTTTAGTTCTGATGTATTTAATTTTGTTCTCCCGTATACTTGAAATACTTTTTTGACACAGGTAAGAACTCTACATTTCCACTTTTCCTTAGTACAGAACACAAAGCAAAAACAGATGTAACATTTATAAAAACCTAGTAGCAGTGATTGGGTGTCATGGGAAGTAATCTGCCATCTTTTGATGTGGCATATCAACAAAGTTTCTCTATGTCACCAAACTCTACACAGGCTGCTCTGAATCCTTTTCTCAACTAGTCCCTCAATTTTGGGTCTCCATTGTCCAATTTTAGCAAGAGTGCTGCTAAGTCAATTTAACCTGAACTCCCCATCCTTCATAATTGGTTGTCTTCAATGTCTGATCATGTTCATCATTCTCCACCATCCCCCAGGTGACAATGATCACCTTGACCCTGCCTTCACCAGAATCCTGTTAGGCCACTTCAGCCAGAATCCTTCTGGGATGTTTCCCCTTAGTAAATTCCCATATACTAAATTCTTGACCCTCTCCTTGGCTATGAATTCCCACTTTCCTTTGTGCTATTTGGAATTGAACCCGATTTCTCTCTCCCATTACAAAACCTCATTGTAGTAACCTCAGCATTCTTATCACAATGATGCTCCTGGAATAGTTTATCTTCCCATCTTTAACAAGTGTTATAGTTTTTCCTTCTTAAGAATATTTTTTAACAGTATCTCTTTCTTAACAGTATCTTAATTCCCAGGAGAAAGCTATTTAGTAGTGAGGTATTAATAAATTATTTCTTACTATGTTTCTTTATGTAATTATTTGGAGATAGCTTTGTGAAATTGTATTTTCATTTGTGCTAAATCCCCAAAATAAAACTATCATGATTTTTTTTTTTTTTTGCTTGTTTTTGGACTGAGATAGCTGTTCAGAAAAGCAAGAAAACTACTGTTTTTCTTCAGTACTTAGGGAATGCCAGATGAAGTCTTACACCTGGAGTTAGCATTCTTGGATTCCAAGCTGCCTCTGTGGTGGACTCAGAGACAACAGAAGTGCAATCCCCTAGCTATTAGAATCAGATGGGGGTAAGAACATGGTAACGTGGTCACCAGATCTAAATCAATAAATCTCGAGCCTGGATCAAGGAAAGAAACCGCAGTGCCTTTTCAAAAGTTTAAGAGACTAGCAATACAGTGAAGGCTAAAAAAAGTTGTCTTCTAAAGTAGTAGGAAATCCCACGCCTGCACTGAGATAGGTTTTTGTCATATAATCACAGCCTTGGGATGCAAGCCTGGCTTGCCATTTGATCTTGAATAAGTCTCATTTTGTAACCCATTCACTAAACCAAAGCGCAGTGGGAAATATGACTCTGATTGAAGCCGTTTCTGAGTCTTCTACAAAGATGAACTACATCAATAGCCTTTACTTATGTCCTTATTACAACTGGAGTGAATACTGTAAAACAATCTGAAAGCATTTATAACTGGGCTTGGAATTCAGTGCAAGAGGGGTGTAGGCAGAAGTGTGTGTGTGTGTGTGTGTGTTTGTGTCTATTTTCTGGCTAACTGGTCAGCAGACTTTGAGTAGATTAATAATTAAAACTTAACCACTTATGTGTTTAAGTAATACTGTCTGAAAATACTTTTTTCACTTTAATCATTTATTTATCAACACACCTATAAGAGCTTTCATTTTTCTATTTCTTTTAGAAGAAGGAAGGAATAACCTGATACCTATTTAAAATTCAGAATATTTACAATACCAAAAAGTAACCTGCCTTACATTCTTACAAGCCCAAAGACAAATTATACTGTTTCATGTTGCCTTCCAATGAATACCTGCCCATATTATTGCATTAATGGAAAAAAGTAACTCAATAACAGATGTGACCTTAAATTTCCTAGAGACATTTCTACTTATTTATATAGTACTAGGGAATTATACAATTTCATACTAATATAACCGGAAAAAAAAAAAAAACAGCCTTGTCAAACTGGGTCAACTTCTATAGGAATCCTTCCATGTTCTGTACTTTATGCATTTTGACAGAAACTATCACTAGAAGCATGTTTCAGTAAATATCCAAACTAAATATTTTCTCAGCTAAGTTAACATTTGCCCTAAAACATCATTTGACTTTAAGTTCAAAGAAGAAAATAATAGTCTCTTCTGGTGGCACTTAAAACAAAACAAAACATAAAGCCAGGCAGAACAATGGTTTCTTCTATCTTTAAATCTGATAGCCCAAAGGCATGTCATTTCCCAAGAGTCCTTTATGACACCCCCCATTTTTCTAAGAATACAGTTGGACTTCTTCTAATTAGGTAAAATTCTTCCTTTGGCACTTGGAGGGGTCAACCTGCTCCCAATTAAGATTTGTAAAGCCTTTAAAAAATGGGTCAGTCACTTTATTTTAGTAAAGATGCTTCCAGCAAGTCAAAAGATAGATCTGGAACTGCTAATGTCCCTTGCTGACATTTGACCCCTTAACTTTAAAATTTCTGAGGTCAGTAAAGACAGGACCTGCTATGGCTACTGGGCTTTAGTAACTCCTAGGATCAAGCACATAAGTTTGCATATGTCTTGCCAAGATCAATAGTATTATCTTAGTATGACTGAATTTTATATTTTTTTGTACCCAAAAGCTTAGCTGCAGTAATAAAACAGGGAGAATGGGAAGTAGTGACCTCTCCTCAAAGTAATGTCCAAATATGAGTCTTTTAAAGGTAATTTGTGACAGAATATTTACAAACCTTAATCTAAAAGACATTAGAGGAAGTGGCATGAAAGCAAGACTTGGAAAAATCCAGATAGGCAAAAAAAGTTAGCATCATTCTTTTTCCCTTTAAAAAAAAAATCAGGCTGACTCTCCAACCTATCCAATCCAACTTCTCCTTATGCCTCTGACAGTAGAAATTGACTATAGCAAGAACAAAGTCCTTACAAAATACTCTATTATCTTTTAGGATACTACATTCATCCTCTTTATTCCTCCCTCCTTAAACTTTCTCTTGGTGATGATCAGATTAACAATAAAACACACATGAAGAAATGTCTCACCATGATACCAAAAGAGTTGCCCTTCAGTGTTAGCTGGGGCTAAGTCTAAATTATATGAGATCAATAAAGAAGCATAGAGACTTAAACATGTGTATGTATAAGACATATAACATGAATATGATAAATTGTCATCCTCAGGTTCTTTATCCTCCACTTACATTGAATAGACTTGTGGCAATTAGTTGATTATCTGGGATGCTTCTTTTCCAAGGCATCTTTGGTCAAACTGTGTGTGTGTGTGTGTGTGTGTACACATACTATGTAAAATGAGCATAATATAGGGACTGCCTGGGTGGCTCTGTCCGTTAAGCATTGCCTTCAGCTAAGGTCATGATTCTGGGGTCCTGGGATCCAGTCCCTGAACAGGGAAATTGCTTCTTCCTCTGCCTGCCCTTCCCCCAGCTTGTGGACTCTCTGCTTAAGATAAGATAAGATAAGATAAGATAAGATAAGATAAGATAAGATAAGATAACTGTGGGGTTTCCTGGAAGGCTATAAAAGCATTTCTCAAAAATAAAGCAAGGATTTAAAACTGGGAACTAAGAACCTGTCAGTCATGTAGGGAACTACTCTCCTGCTTTCTCTCTGTCTGCGTCTGTTAGTGCCTGTGGTATTGTCAGTGTTGGCTAAATGTATAATCACCAGCTCTCAGGGACAGGGAAGCTCTGATTTGGAGGGTTTGCCAGGATCCATGGTGTAAATACACGCCCATGGCAGATTTTGAACTACCAACTGAAGTCAACCTGCCTGCAAAAATACCTTAAAATTAAGCAATTGGTTCTTACAAAATGGAATAAGCTGACTTCTGTACACTATTGTTATAGGCCACAATGGTCTATTGACCCTTTCTGTCTATATGTTTGGTCTATCCTGGTTCTCCTTGAAGACTGCTTTCTACACTGATTTACCCTAATGCACGTGCCTGAAAATGGCTAGCCCAGCCCCATCTCTACATTGGTTAACATTTCAAAGATTTTGTTCTTAATTTCAATATTTGAAGGAGTTATCTCATTGGATTAGCCTATGCCTTATGGGTTGCTAAATTTAAGGAAAGGAGAAGTATTGATGGTAATAAAGTTGGACAATAGCCAAAACCTGAGTGCTATTTAAGGCAGACTGAACTCCTTTCTTGGGATACCATTATACAAGGAGAAAAAAGAAGATGAGAAGCTAGGACATTGTACACGTGAAGAATTAGCTATAAAAATATATTATGGCAGCATATGTGAATTTTTAAATATATTACTGGAATTTTTAAAGAGAAGAATCTTCTGTTGCAATCCAAGTATAAATATAAATAGTAGTATTAGCTACATGTGCTATTATTTTACATGTTTAACCTATCAAAAATGTTGTGAATTTATACCTAATCTGTGATTTTCATTTGCTGTTGAATAAATGATGAAATAATAACCACAAATATTAGCATTCCTTTTGATATCAAACTTATAAGCAGCATAGCTTATAGTTATTTCTAAATCAGATAAAAGAAAAATATTCTGGGATAAATCTACATATACATAAGAACAATGGTTTGTATTCAAAGAAATATAAATAAGATAGTTATAAACATTTTTTCAAATATGACATCAAATAATATCATACCTTTTATTTTTACAAATGGTAGGAATTAACAATATATAACATATATAGTATACATATGTATTTTTATTTAACTATATAATTTTATTATGTGCTTTCCACTTTTAGAGGTTTTTATATAAATAATTTTAAACAAATAACATCATTCCTAAGTGGCTTTTAAGGTTACTGGTGACATAAACACGTATCTTCAATCTGGATGAAACAATCTCTTACAAACAGGCTTTCAGCCTTTTATCATTGCTAAGTATCCATCAATGAAATGTTGTATGCAAGCTAATAATGAATCACTCAATTTCTCTGATGCTAGGAAAATTTCATCAGCCTAAAGATATTTGCACTGCTTTCTTTCTTCCCACTGAAATACATTTTGCTTTATAAAAGGATTAACCACTCAGTAGAAAATTGGAACACATAAAATCAATAGATTTCCATGCTTACCAAATCAACATGATGTATAACAGCAAGTAATTCTGAAATCCACTAAAACAGTATGATTTTAAAAAAATATGTGTAAATTCAATTGAAAGCCATAAGCATTTCATTTTATGATTACATGTCAGAGAGATGATACTGTTAAGTATAGAGACACACACAAAATTCAAGCTGATTCTTCCTATAAGCACAAAGCCTGGTGACATCAGAGAAGCAATTGAGAAAAGCTCAAAATGAGAGAGGACCAAATAAATTTCTACTCACTGTTTCTTGTTTGTTTTTGCTTTTTCTCTTTACTTTTCAATGACACATTCATGTGAATTTTTTATTTTTTAAAGATTTTATTTATTTATTTATTTGACAGAGAGAAAGATCACAAGTAGGCAGAGAGGCAGGCAGAGAGAGAGGGGGAAGCAGGCTCCCTGCTGAGCAGAGAGCCCGACATGGACCCTGAGATCATGACCTGAGCTGAAGGCAGAGGCTTAACCCATTGAGCCACCCAGGTGCCTCACATTCATGTGAATTTTACGATAATTTCTACACTATAACTTAAGTCTAATATTACCAAGTATGTTAATTATTCCACTTGTTATTGAAGACATATCTGGAAATAGGTTTAATTCCTGGCATATAATATATGTTTTCACTGAATAAATAATTAGTGAAGAAAGACATAGCAACATCTGTAAGCATCAATTGGTTGTAAACTCCCTGAAAATGTATAGAAAATATTTAATAAATGTGCAGGTCAGACCAATACACCTAAACATCCCTGAGAGTTTGAAAAGTAGAGTAGGCTGATGATTTGGTGTCCTGCAATTTATTCTCAATATATCTGTCCAGCATTATTGTGGAGCTGAAACAGATTACTCTGCTTTAGGGAAAGTAAAGAAATAAAGCAATGGCAGCAACAGTCATCCTTTATCTTCTGTCCTGGATTGCAGCCCTACCCGGGTATAATTCTTTCAGTAAATATTGAATCTTGCTGTTAACTGAATCCAACCTCTTGAGAGGGCAGTTATAAACCCTTCTATTGCTACTAGAGCTTCTGCCTATGGTCAAGGTATCTAGATCTGGTCACAATGGCATCCAGCCAAGAGGGCAAATAAATGTGGAAAACCAATTTGTATTTAGATTCCTGAAGCTGACCACCCTGTCCAACTGGGTCCACTTAAAAGGCAGGAATATGCACCAATATGCCACGTAAGCTAGAGGTGGCCCAAGTCTTTGACATCACCTCTCCTTTCCTAAGAGAATAATGAAAATAATTCTTCCAGCTATATACAGGATAATCACTAAGAAGAATTCTCTTAGAGCAGTTCTTTTCTATCTCAACATAATCCTAGTGTCACGTTAGTGTTACTCTTAGATTAGCACTCCGATAATTGCTCAGCAGGCCATCACTAAATCCAGCTCATGAATGGGCATTTGTGAATTTTCTGGAGCAAGGGTACATAGCTCTTTATCAGATTTGCTAAGGAGTTTATATCTCAAAATAATTGGAAACTACTTAGGATATTGTGAAATTGGGTGATATCATCAGGACTCACTCTTTAAACTGGTAACAAGGGAAATGACTACATCTTCTATTTGTAGCAGTTTATTATATTGAAAAGAATATGGACTTTGGTTTAACTCCCTTTTCTCTCAATAGTTACATGATCTTGGCTGGATATAATATTTCTTAATCTATTTTGTCATTTATAAAATTCATAACTAATAAGCATTTAAGTATTTATCACCTCAATTTAGAATAATTGTATCTTTTGCATGTTAAATATTATTTAGAAGCCAGTGCTTTTTAAATTTATACTATAAAATCATTTAGGGCCAATATACTGTGGTATGTTTATACTTACTAATTAATATACCATGAATGCTGAAAACTCTATTTGGTTAATGATAGTAAAATCTAATAATTATATTCAGTAATCCCACCGGACCATAGAGTTATGGTATTATGATACAGAAAATAACATTCTTTTAAACACATTAGTTTTTAGGTTAGCTTAAAGATAAGTTATAAGACAAAACTCATGACCTATGAATTGTCTGTTAATAGAAACATGGCAATGAATAATAGTCTTTTAGTAAACAATCATGGTTTTTAACCAAGATGTTTCACTTTTTAAACCCATTCCACATGTCAGCTGTTTGTCTAGCAGGTTTGAGTCAGTTCATTATCTTTTTATCTGTCTAAATTGCCTGGGCAATTACTAATTTTCATGCTTCTGCACTTTCATAATCATGCAAAGTTGAGTGACTAAACCGTACAAGTAACATCCACACAAGGTTTTATAAACCTTTTAAAATAAAAACATACAACATTTGCACATCAAGTTTTAAAAAACTCAACTGTACCTGGTTTCTAAGAAGAATTACTGTTTCTAAGAAAACAAGAACCATGTTATGATTTATTTTAAAATTATACAAATTATAAATGAAAAACAGGATGTCTACTTCATAAAGCACTAAATTTTATGAAATGCAAAAGTATCTAAATTCATATTTTGCTTCATATAGTAAGAACATTTTTTGAACCCAGAAGAAATATCTGACATACTGACAAAAAAGGAATTTGAACTCCAAACGGATAAGGGATTTTAAGCAGGTATCTAACTACTCTAATTTAGTTGGAGTTTTCTTATACAGACTCATTATATCACAGTGTTACATGGAGACATTTGTGTGAGTCAACGATTTCATCAATGGCCCCTGGGAAACAGTGAGACTGGGGGCAAGTCTGCAACACCGGCAGTGAGCAAATGAGTCTCAGCCTTCAACTGGCTTTACGTTGATCCTGAATGAAATTACCTACTATAAATGGAATGGTTAACAGTTTCTGCAAAGGAAGGATAGCAAACAAAGAACCAACCTGGTCTTACCCCAAACCATTTGAACAGCTAAACATTTCCCCTGCATCAAGTAGAATTAATAACTGAAATACTCCAAAAATATGGGAAACTATGTACGCATGTTCATTCTGCTTCTTCCCTTTTCACAAATTCAGATAATTCCAATTACATAGGCAAAGCAAAAATACTTCCTTTTCTCCATTAATAATAATCACTTAGAATCCTCCTGTTTTCTTCTCCCAATCTTCTTTCATTTCATTTCTTTGCAGCTACTTGATTTTTCTCTGGATTTTAGCCCTGCTCTTGTAGTTGGTACAGTGCTTTTGAAACCTCATAAGGACGGTGATTCTGGGGTCAGCTTTTTAATGTGCCTGCTCCTGGTCTTCTCAGAGACATTGCCGCCTATCATCACTGGCCCACGAGCTGATGGTCCTTACTGACCTGTGCCCAGAGGGCTGAACAGGTATAATCATTCTGTTTTTCAGCAATGCACTTGTTGTTTTTTTCCTCATGGTAACTTTGTAGAAGATATGCAGCTAAAGAAATATGTTAGATGCTGCAAAGGTAAGATGAATTGGAAGTAGGTGCAGGAATGAAAGGTGTAGGGTAATGGGTCAGTGCATAGTTCCCTGGTAGCCTGGCTTGCATGTGTTCCCCACCCTAGTTTCAGTGTTTCATCACTGATTCAGGGGGAATAATCATCAAGTCCACAGAAGACAAATTTGGGAACCTAGCCGATAGATACATGGGCTAACTGAATGAGATTCCAAAAGACTGTTTAACAAGTTGGAGCCACAGGCAGAGTCTGCCATAAAGCATTATACCAATTACAGTGTTAAAAAAAAGAGGAAAAATGTATACATGAGGGTGATATGAAAGCTAGCGGCTCTTATACAAAAGGGATTTATAATTTTCTATGACAGCTCCTTGTGAATAAATAGCATAATGAGACTACCAAGAAGCTAATGCAATCTTTGTATTACTTAGCCATATCTACATTGCTTGAAGTGATAGTATTGATCTACCAGTGACCACAAGAAGTTAGAAAAGGAAATGAAAATGCATTACACAACGAAGATATTGTATGGACATATTTTAGATACTTTCATGTTTAACTCTCACAACCTCTCCAAGGTATTTGTTGCTATTGCCATTTTATAGATGAGAAAACTGAATATTAGAGAATTTAACTTCCCAAGATCACAGGTACTAATGTTTGGAAATAGTGCTTTAAGCCACATGTGCATGATTCTAAAACATATGGGTTTTACACCATATAAATGGATCTGGGTATTCAAACTGAGAAACTGGAAGCCACTGCCCCACCAAAACAGAAAAGGAGCTAACATGTTAAGATGAGGCAAGAGAGGATTTATGTTAGGCAAGATCTTTATATTGACATATTTCAAAAGGTAGGGAATTACTAGTCTCTGGGAGGTTTAGCACAAGTTGAATGAACATTTGTGAAATGGACTATACACATTAGGCAGGTGTTTGGACTAGGTAGTTTTAAGGTAATTTTTGACTAAAAGAATCTCTGATTCTAGAATATATATGACTGACAGGGTTCCAAAACTGAAGCAGAACGCTTAAGTATGAGAAAAGAAGATAAATGATATTCCAGTGCACGTCTTAGTAATATGCATACTTAGTCTACACAGCATCTGGATCAGAAGTTGACAGGTACCCTGAAATGGGTTTGAAAGAAACAGAAGACTATGAAATAATCTCTTGTATATAAAATTGCTCTGGACCACTAACTCAAAATTAAACCTTAATCCAGCATAATCTTTTGATGATTTTATTCAAATTAATGAATTTGAACTCTTGGCATCCTGCTTATTTGATACAGTATTTGGAGATCAAAATAGAGCTTATAATACATAATACATCTTTCATAGAAATTTTTAAATAGACACTCATTGCTTTCTAGCAATGCGTCAAACACTAAAGGAGATGAACATAATATTAAATAATACATGGTTCTTTGTATATGAATTGACTACCAAATGTAAGAAATATATTTTAATGTCTCTTAAAAATAATTATGCTGTGCCATTCATCTAACTCTTGGCTTCTCCTTGTGACCAATTAATTTCTAAATCTTATGAGATATACATGTGTAGTTGATTGCAAATGAATGCAGTCAGGCTTGAAGCCTTGATTTAAAGAGCATGATCCTCTAATCTAAAATAAAATATTTAAAATTAGCTAGCATTTTAAAATTGGATACATGCAAATAATAGGTTTCCTAGTTTTTCCCCTTTCACTCTATACGCTCTCACTGCAGAAGAAAATCTTACAAATGAAAGGACATTAATAAAAAAAGTTCCAGTGCTGACTCACCTCCTGTTTGCCTTTGGGCCAAAACTCAAAAACTTTTTATATAATTGATCATCTTTTGAAACTAGACTATTAGATACTGTGATTCTTTTTCAGGGAGTTTGGTAATAGGGTGGTTCTGTTTAAAAGTGCCTCTTATAGGTCATTATTTGATACATTTATATAAAATATAGTGGTAGTGCCCCTATAATATAGTTAACTCCAGCATCCTAAAAGCCCTTTCATTCTATAACAAAATGAGAAAGTACTTAGGGCATAATGTTAAATGTGTTCACACAATGACTGCAACTACATAAAGGACATATGACCACAAAGAATATGACAGGAGTCCTCATTCTTTTTTTAATCTCTATTCTCATTCTCATCAATTTAATCTCTATTCTCATTTAATCTATATTCTCATAATATTCTGAGAGAATATTCTCTATTCTCATTCTCTTTATTTCCCTCCTCCTTCAACCTCTTAGCATTCCCATTCATTTCAATGATACCAGTTCCTGCACACGTAGTAATGATGCTGAGTTACACATGCAAATTTGCAGCTGCCTATAGAATAGATTTGGTTGTGCCAAAGTCCCATGGAGGATGACAACATTTCCTTTTTTTTTTTTTTTTTTAAGATTTATTTATTTATTTATTTGACAGAGAGACAGTAAGAGAGAGGGAAAACAAGCAGGGGGAGTGGGAGAGGGAGAGGGGGAAACAGGCTTCCTGCTGAGCAGGAAGCCCAATGTGGGGCTTGATCCCAGGACCCTGGAATCATGACGTGAGCCGACTGAGCCACCCAGGCGCCCTAAGATGACAACATTTAAAGGTGAATTAATATTACCTTGCACTCTCAGTTTCTTCTCCTGCATACCTTACATTAGTTACTCTATCACCATGCATTCAGTCATTCAAGCTAGAAACTCCAGTAAATGTCCCACTTCGCCTCTCCTGTATTTTCTTCATCTAGCTGGCAATAAATATCTGACAGTTTTCCTTGCCTTCATTCATAGTGCAACAATTTCATCCGTGGATTATTTAAATTGCCTCTCATTTAGGCTTCCATTCATAATCTATCCTATACATACAATCAAAGCTTCCTTTCTGAAATGAAGATGCGATTAAGTAATTCTCTTTCTCAAAAACAAAACAACACAAAACAAAAAAAAATCCTTAAATAGTTATCGATTAAATATAGGTAAAATTATTTTAAGGCCGTTTAATACCTGACCTTAATTTGGCCTCTGTCATGTTCTACTACCCATCATATAGCCCATTTTCCAGCTACTGGAAATATGTTTCATGCATACTCTATGCAGATCAGAAATCGGGCTTAGCTGACAAGGATCAGCTCAAACACAACCTCTTTCATTCACTTTATTTTCTAGTAAATCTGTCAAGAATTAGTTCTATTTTCAATGCTCCCAGCAGCATTTTTCATAGTGCCAGAGCGCTTTGATGCAATTGCATTAGATCCACTTGTATAGAAACATCTTCCATCACACTTTGTGAGAATTTTGGGGAAAAAAAATCCTATTCATTTTTCAATCCCATATGTACACAAAACAGTTCCAGAATGGTTTTTAAATAAGTATATTCATAATTAAAAAATGTGTCTTTCTCTTAGGATCTTAATCAATGAAGAAAATAATAAGCTATAGAGTTAAAAGAATATTGAACGTATCTTAAATGAGAAGATATAGGACCCTAGTGATTATCATTTGTTAATATTTACTGAGAAGAGACAATTTGAAAATAAATTACACTAAACCTAGAATCATCAAAGTACATTTCTGAAATTATAAAATAATAAAAGAACAGAAAATAACATACACAGATGCTCTTAATATATAAAATTTTGTGGTGATGTAGGTATGAGAAGACATATCCTAATTAATCCAATAATTTTAATGTATATTAAATTCAGTTGTGTTTGCTAGTAAAAGTAAAACCCTTAATTTTAAGGAATTGTCCCTACCAATTTATAACATAGCCATTTGTTATTACTTGAAAATTCATAGCAAAGTTTTTAGATTCTTTTTGATGTGAATTAAGCTTAATTATTATTAAAAAGTGGTTGATGTGACAAGCTTTTCTAAGTATGGTTCAAGGTTATAAAATGTAATTGAAGGTATGGAGGGTAAGGGCCCTTGTTGATCAAGGGGCTTCTCTGTGATAATACTGCTTTTGCTACATCCAATTTTCACTTTTATATTCTGAATGAACAGCATAATAGCAGCAGATGTTATGATAGAAGTAGTAATCACCTCCTCATGGTGCTCAGGAACTGGCCATCTGTCCCGAGATACCACACACAAAACCAATAATATTTCTGCAGAATTCTAGTGTAGAGAATACCTAGACTTGATCTATAAATGAAATAAAAAGTGATTAAATCTCTTACATCTCTCATGACTCCAGATATACACAAACTGTTTTATTTTCTTCATAGGTAAATTATGAAGAACAAGTCTATGGGACATTTTTCCACTAGATATGTATTATTGAAGATCTTATTTATTTATTTGACAGACAGTGAGAGAGTATAAGCAGGGGGAACAGCGGAGGGAGAGAGAGAAGTCCCTGAGCAGGGAGTCCCTAGATCCTGGGATCATGACTGGAGCCAAAAGTTCAACCAACTGAGCCACCCAGGCAGACCTCCACTAGATATTTTTAAAAAGATTTAACTCTGTGTACATGGCAGTAAGAAATACAGTTAGAACAGTTTCTACCTTAAAAGTACCCATACCTTATAGTGATGAATTTAACTCGTACACACTAGAAAAAGCATAATGAAATGCAAAATCAATAAATGTCACAACAGAAATACAGATGAAATGCTATGAGGGTTAGAGGAGAGGAATATAAAAACAGAGAGAGGGGAGGGGAGGGGAGAGAAAGGGATGGGAGAGGAGGGGAGGGACCGACCTTGATCGGTATTACTTCCAGATGGAAAGAAGAGAAAAGCCAGGGAAGATGTTTTTTGTAGGTACTACAGTATGCCACCCAGATCCCCTTCTATGGACTGAGTCCTTCATTACATCAGCTGCAGTGTGGTGGCTGCTGATGGAACACAGCTGAGTACCTCTTTGGGAACTTACCTTGAGAAAAGGAGAAGTTGCTCATATAAGGTGTGGTGTGCAGCTCATATCAATGGCTTGTTCATGAGGGGAACAAAAGGGGTCCTCTTGCCTCAATTAGGGACAATTCTGAATGACCATTTTAGTTCCAGAGCAATCTGTTAGAAGCCATTTTTGCAAATGCATCTCAATTCAACTTCTGCATCCACCCAGTCATAGGTCCCTCACTCCCTCACAGGTGTTGTTCCTTGGAGGACTCCCTAGTAAACGTCTTGAATGAAAATGCTGCTTCTAGGTCTATTTCCAGGGAATCTGACCTCAACAGGATCACTAAAATTAAAAGCAGCCGGTTTATACAGGTAATTTTCAGAACAAATAATGTAGAAATATAACCATTCTGGATAACCATTATCTAAAGGATATTGCTGAGCCTAAGTGAAGCAAAAGTAGGCGAGACAAGGACTTGACACATAGTGGAGACTCCAACTGATAATTGTTTTGGAATGAGTAACTGAAAGCAAGTGAAGTATGTTAGAGGTAAAGGACAGTAAGCTACAATGTTGAACTCTGAGGTTCACAAATATGACTGGATATAGAGAAAAATAATGACTTTCATGTGACTCATTAGAGAAATATGGAGGCTGTTCTGTCAGTTATTTGTAATGATGGTTTGGGCAGACAGCAGTATTACCTTTATGGTGGAAACTTTAAGACAAGGGGGATAAAACCTGAAAGGAACATGCATTAAGAAGTCCATATAAAAGAGACACAAATCCATTCCTGAATCTTCTGAAAAAAGACCTGTGAACTATTTCTTAAGCAAAGAAATTTCTCAAATGTTAGTAAAGCATCAGACTAGGCTAGAAGAAACTTCCCTATGGTGTATTGTTTCAGCCAGAAAGACTATGTTGATTAAGCTTCACATACAAAGTTACCTTCTTTATGCACTTACAGGTGGACAGAAACTATTATCAACTTTGAACCAAATCAGTTCTCAAATCTTAAATAAGCTGGAGGAAGAGCACTTAGCTTTTCTCCTCCTTTCTAAAGTTCCCAAATCTGAGTAGTATCCCCAAATAGGTCTAAATATTGTAGAAATGGTCACCAAAGATAATGGACTTATTTCTCTAATACTCTTAATTGTAAATGACATCATTCAAGTCCAAAGTGGAATTAAATGTACTCAGAATATCAAAGGACTCATGAATAGTTGTGCTGTTTCTGTAAGCAATAACTTTCAGATAAGTTATTGTCCCAAGCTAACCTTTTAGAAGTTTTAAAATAAAGACATGCCAACACATAAAATAACAACAAAGAATCATTTATACACAAGAGTGTGAAAAGATAGAGATTAAAATTTTCTCATTGTTTGCTATTTGTGCAAATCATCAAATGAATACCGTATTTTTAGAAATCACATATTGTAAAGTGATATATTGAACAGGGAATTTTAAAAACATGATGTGAAATATAGTTATGGCAGTCTTATGTCTGCTTGGAGACAGGCAAGAGTATTACAATTAGTGATAAAATATAAAATTACAAAATGGAAACAAAGAATAAATAAATGATATTTCTTATTTTACTTTGAAACTTAGTTAAAATATAGCATATTTAAAATACTGAATCTAGGGCTGCAACCTCTCTTCAGTCAAGATGAGCATTAGAACCTTGGTTAAGTGGTAGTCTAGTTAAGAGCTAAAATTCCCTCGCTTGCCAATCAGATGAATGTGGAAGAACAAGGTCTCGCTTACAGTGCTATGTACTGAGCAATTCTGTCCTTCAGGGATAAATTTTAGCAAATATCATGGAGCTTTACTAAAAAATAAGTGCATACTGCTTGAACGAAAAAGAGTAACAAAAACAAAAACAAAAACAAAATCCAAAAGATCTTGGGAAAGTTGTAAATTGCAAGAAAATATGTTACAGTAATATAAATAAGGTCTTTCAGTGTGCATCTAACCAGAAAAGCAATTACATTTTTGTTTCTAGGGAAAAATATAATTTTAATGATTCATTTAAATGATTGTGACCTGCCCACCCAGAAGCTGTTTTTCCTTCCTTCCAATTTATCTGTAGATGAAAATATGCATTACATATTGCCACACAGCTGTCACTCTCTACTTGGCAGGAAAATTGAAGCTATGATAGCACATATTGCTTATTATGCTAAAAGCTGAAAACAAGTACTTAACTAGGTACATGTCAAATATAATTTTTAAAAAATTCACTCACAACAAATGAACACTGAAATAATAGATCTGAAAAACTTAATTCAAAGGATATATTTTATAACATGCAAAGAAGATATTCATGAATAAAAATTAAATTTTCTCATATGAAAATTCCACATTGATAAGTGGATTATCATTGCTGCTGTTCATAACCTCTATGATTGTACATGATTAAAATCTCTAGGTGTATAACTCAGAGCCATTAATCCCTGCCTGAGTTTGGGGGAGTTTCCACTAGCAGTTGCATATGTACATTAGATGGTACATTTTTTTATGTAAAGCTCTCTCCAAACCTTTTTCTAAAGATCTCCAACAATAAAATTTCCAGGAAAAATGTTGCCTTCTTACTATCATACAAACCATTTAAATATAAATATACATAGTAATCATATATTCCTACAAGTTATGAAAACTCTGGTCTAATCTTAGTAAGATTCAGAGCAAGTCACATTATCTCTCTAAATTCCAATTTCCTCTTCTGTAAAACGAAGGACTTACATAGGTGATCTAATATTTCTGGGTTTCTAATTTAAATCAACAACAGTAATGAGTAAAGTCTGGAACAATGTGGTTTAACCTGGGAAAAAATTTTTAAAAGAAAGTGAATCAGACACAACAATCACATAGAGTTGAGTCTGATTTCCAGCTGCCATTTAGCTGTGTAACTGCGAGCAGTTATCTGACATTTCTCCTAAGAGAGAGTTGTGTAAGAGGCAAATTGCTATCATGGAGGTAGTACCATTACCATGTCTAAGTAATTTGCACCCATCATCCACCCATGCCTACAAATATTTTATTCACTTTAATCCCTATGTATGAAGGTAATTCCACTTTCTCACTGAATATTGTTAACTGAAAATGTAATAAACATGTAAAATATCTATCTCATATAGGTAAAGATTAAAATAAGGTTAGTTTACCTTTTCATTTCCGCAAGAAGTAAGAAATATAATGAAGAATATTTAAATGTTCCTTAATGTCTCTTAAAATTTCACTTTCTATTAGATCTAAAATATGTTTCTCAACATGATGCCTCCCATATACACCAACTCTTCCAGTGCCAATGACTGTTTTGGTTAAAACTGTTGGGTTAGCATATGATCATGTCTGTACTTATTGCAACTGTCATTAAATGATTTGAAATAATTATAACTTCTGTCTGCCCTCCATTAGACCATCTGCTTCATAAGGTCAGGAGCATTTGTCCACTCAGTTTACTGCTCTTGGCATCTGTCACAGTACCTTGCCTATGCTCAATAAATATTCTGCAATCAATGAACAAATGAATGCTGCACATCTTCTTGACATCCCCATCTTCGAGTTCTTTCCTTCTCATTTGATCCTAGCCTCCTTTTCTGAGAACACACACAAAAAAATCTCTGTACCTTACAAAAGCTGAAAAAGTAATAGCTCCTAGTACCTTCACTTTTTTCACTACAAATAATAGCATTATTGACAATGATTTTTCCAAGTCTTAAAATTTAACTTGAAAATGCTAATGAAGCTATATATTTGAGACCCTAATACCACTATTCTTTCCTTGCAGGAGTGAAAGTTTCATTCTGTTTAGCTCCAGTGGACTAAAACTAGGTCCATGGGAAATGGTCTTATTTAACACCAAAACTAACTTTCTAAATCTACCTTTCACCTTAAGCCTAAACAGCCTTCACCCTAAATTTGAGCCATTCATGTCTACAAAAAGCTAGACTCCAAGGGCTCCATTTATAGGCAGCCTTCTCTGGAGAAAGAACTCATCCAAAGAAAAGTGAGTATTGACTAATTTTGGCTGAGGATAGAAGCTTAGAAATATTCATTCATTCAACAAATATTTGTGAACTAAATCAAATAAATCTTATTTTTTTATCTCAGTCATATCATACTTCAATAGGAAAAGCTTGACAATAAGTCAATAGTTATACTTCCTTATAATTATTGTACCAAGTGCCATAGAATAAAGAGGTGGTTATGAGTATTGACCTGTCATCTGCCATCCTGATTGCCCTATCCCCAGCCCTTGGAATGTTATAATTGCCATGGAATGGTTCCTATATTTGGTCATCATCAGAGCCTTGGACATCAACACTGGAAGCCAGAACAACAAAGGAAATTGCTGACTACAATATTGCTAATATGAAAAAGAGTCCTCAGAGCACATTCATGTGAACCCTTAGAAAGTTCCAGAAATACTCTTGGTTAAGAGTATTTGGAGAAGTCAAATCCCAAACGGAATAAGAGCAGAAATTCACTAGTTTGTTAAGGTTTACACATTGTCCACCCATTCTTGGGATAGCTTGTGTAAGAAAACTATTTAGAAATGGTATAGGCTACATTATAAGAGGATAAATTCTCTGCTTGTATCCTCTCAAGCAGCAATTTTGTCAGAGTTATATGGAGTGAGAGGGTAAGCTTACTGAAAGACTCCTTTTAACTCTTATATCTTATGAGTCTACAATGTCATATGATGTAACATCACACATGTATTTTGGTCCCAGCATTGTGTTTTTTTCCTATGAACTGCCTTTCTTTCTTGGCAATATGGCCAAATTTTGAAGAAATAGATATATAGGGTCTATCAATGCAATGAAGTTGTGCCATTTCCTGAAGCTCCTTTATTGTTGTTTCCTATCCAGTCCTATACTAGAGTTAGAATGAACCAAATCTGCAAATATCAATGGTTCATGCTGACTAAGCTTATTTTGGCATTCACTGATTGATCTTAAATGGAACACTTGCTATCTAATTGGTTTTAACTATTGATAGTAACAAGCATATTGTTTTCATGTGTTCCATTTCCTACTGAGCTCACTACTGACCTTCCCTTAACAGTCCTTTCCTACTACTTCCTGTTGTGGATAACACCATGGCAGCTTTTACCTAGCATGCAGTTTACCTAGGTTTGCACCACATGATATGGGAAGTACCAGCTAGAATTACGAAGGTTTCAGAGACAAGAAAAGGCAACCTGCTATGTTTTCAATGAGGCCAAACTTAGTGAAGGAAGCTTAGACCTCTTATGTACAATAACAGTTCTGGCACTTGAAAAGTATCATGTAGTTTTAGTTGAAAACCTGAGAACATAAGCCTTAAAATTAAAAAAAAAGTTTAAAGAATACAATACATAATTCACTTTAAAAGGAATGACCTGCTAACAAGTAAAAGGAAATCTCTAGGCTAAAAGAACTTACAATCTACTTGAGGGAATAAAATGAAGAAAAATAATGAGGAATACCAAAAGAGAACATTCATCAAATGAATTAAGTGATAAATAAGGTACAGACTCTGTTTACTTTCTACAGAAATTCAGCCTCATAATCTGTCAGAATCAAGGAAATCTGCATGGAACAAATGCACATGAAATAAGATTGAGTAAGATTAGAGATAAGCATTCCTGAGCAAAAATAGCATAACCAAAAGCATGCAAATAGGGTTAGGACAACTAGTACAGGAAATAGACATGAGGTTCAGCCAATTACAAAGAACTAACCTTATGGGATCTAGAGAGAAAATAGGCTCAGTTTATGAAAGGACTTTCAGTAAAGATAGAGATGTATGAACTCGATCCAGTGGACAACAGGAAAACAACATATTGTCTTGAACAAAGGAGTCAAATGAGGAGTATTATAAAACAAACATGGACAGACAATGTTATTCAAGATCACTTGAGTGTGGAAGAAAATAGGAATGGATGCAGTGACCCTAGATAGAAAACAAGTTTGAGAAAGCCAGATGAAATTGTGAAAGCAGCTCTTTTCATTACTATTAACTTTTGGCTCTTCAGACAGTTTCCATGCCCGCCACCACCTACACACACATAAAATACATCTCAATGAAATTGTCATATAGTTGTCAATATTCACTTATATAAAATATAATATTAATATATCAGAACCATGAAAAGT
The DNA here is from genome assembly GCA_004024625.1 of Mellivora capensis. Lineage (NCBI taxonomy): Eukaryota > Metazoa > Chordata > Mammalia > Carnivora > Mustelidae > Mellivora > Mellivora capensis. Next base: position 391 of record PISX010020553.1, on the reverse strand, counting down.
AGTGTGATATGAGACTAGTGCTTTAATTCATTCATCCATTCATTCAATCTTTGAGTACCTAGAATGAGCAAGGCAGTTTGGTAGATCTAAAGTTAATAAGGATGGTGAATTTTCTATAAGTATTTCTTATGCCAACTTCTTTGGTAAGCCCAAAGGTTTATTTCTCAGTCACTTCACAGTTCAGTGTAATTGGTGGAAGGACTCTGTTCCATATGACCATTCAAGGATCTAAGCTATTTTCACTTTGTGCTTCTTCATAGTCTTGATGCCATGGAATGTTCCACTGGATTTCATCATAGGATGTAAAATGAAAGATAGGAGAGAGCCTGGCAGATAATATGGGAAGACACCTAATGGACCAGGCCTGGAAGTATATTTACTGCTTTAATAT
>PISX010020552.1:0-35540 GCA_004024625.1 Mellivora capensis | reverse complement strand
TGCCGCAATTCTACAAGTGCATCTTCACTAGGTCAGGTCCCCCTGAGAATCCAGAGTATCGAGCCCCTCCTTGAAAAGACCAACACAAAACCCTACCCATATGAAGTCTGCTGATCATAGAGTGCTAGAAAGCTTTAGCTTTGGGAGAAATGGGATCTAGCTTCCTTTTTTTGTTTGTTTAAATTCAATTAATTAACATGCAGTGTATTATTAATTTCAAAGGTAGAGTTCATTGATTCGTCAATCTTACGTAACACCCAGTGCTCATTATATCACGTGCCTTCCTTAATGTCCATCACCTAGTTACCCCATTCCCCCCCCACCTCCTCCTCTCCACCAACCCTCAGCTTGTTTCCTTTGGTAAAGAGAGTCTTATGGTTTGTACCCATCTCTAATTTCTTCTTATATTTTTTTCCTTTCTTCCCCTATGATCCTCTGTCTTGTTTCTTAAGTTCCACATATAAGTGAGATTATATGATAATTGCCTTTCTCTGATTGACTTATTTCATTTAGCATAATACCCTCTAGTTCTATCCACGTCATTGCAAATGGCAAGATTTCATCTTTTTGATGGCTGAGTAGTATTCCCTATATATATATATATATATATATATATATATATATATATATATTCCATTCATATATGTGTGTGTATCCCTGTGTCTTCTTTATTCATTCATCAGTTTTTGTCACTTGGCCTGTTTCCATAGTTTGGCTACTGTAGACACTGGTGCTGTAAACATTAGGGTGCAGATACCCCTTCAAATCATTACATTTCTGTCTTTGGGGTAAATACCCAGTAGTGCAATTGTTCAACTAGCGTAGGTAAGCTCTATTTTCAGCTTTTTGAAGAACCTTCTTACTGTTTTCCAGAGTGGCTATACCAGCTTGCATTCCCTCCCACAGTGTAAGAGATTTCCCCTTTCTCTGTATCCTTGCCAACATCTGTCCTTTCCTGACTTGTTAATTTTGGCCATTCTGACCGGTATGAGGTAGTATCTTATTGATTTTGATTTGTATTTTTCTTTTTTTTTTTTTTTAATATTTATTTATTTGACAGAGATCACAAGTTGGCAGAGAGGCAGGCAGAGAGAGAGGGGGAAGCAGGCTCCCCGCTGAACAGAGAGCCCGATGTGGGGCTCGATCCCAGGACCCAGAGATCATGACCTGAGCCGAAGGCAGAGGCTTAACCCACTGAGCCACCCAGGCGCCCCTGTATTTTTCTAATGTTGAGCATTTAAAAAAAATGTTTTTTTTTTTAATCTAGTCATTTAATCTAGTCATCTAAATGTTGACCATTTAAAAAAAAAATTTTTTTTTTTTAGATTTTATTTATTTATTTGACAGAGAGAGATCACAAGTAGGCAGAGAGAGGGGGAAGCAGGCTCCCTGCTAAGCAGAGAGCCCGATGTGGGGCATGATCCCAGGACCTTGAGATCATGACCTGAGCTGAAGGCAGAGGCTTAACCCACTGAGCCACTCAGGTGCCCCAGTTGACCATTTTTTATGTGTCTGTTGGCCATTTGTATTGTCTTCTTTGGAGAAATGTTTTCTGCCCATTTCTCGATTAGATTATTTGTTCTTTGGGTGTCGAGTTTGGGAAGTTCTTCATAGATTTTGGTTACTAGCCCTTTATCTGATAGGACATTTGCAAATATCTTCTCCCATTCTGTTGGTTGTCTTTTGGTTTGTTAGAACACTCATGAAGGAAATTGAGGAAGACACAAAGTAATGGAAAAACATTCCATGCTCATGGATTGGAAGAACAAATATTGTTAAAATGTTTTTGCTGCCTAGAGCGATGTATACATACAATCAAAATACCATCAAGCTTTTTATGAAGCTGGAACAAATAATCCTAAAATTTGTATGGAACCAGAAAAAAATCCAAATAGCCAGAGGAATATTGAAAAACAAAACCAAAGCTGGTGGCATCACAGTTCTGGACTTCAAGGTATATTACAAAGCTATAATCAACAAGACAGTATAGTACTGGCACAAAAACAGGCACATAGATCATCAGAACCCAGGATTGGACCCTCAACTCTGTGGTCAACTAACTTTCGACAAAGCAGGAAAGACTATCCAGTAGAAAAAGGACAGTCTCTTCAACAAATGGTATTGGGAAAACTGGACAGTGACATGCAGAGGAATGAAACTGGACCATATTTTTACACCATATATAAAAATAGACTCAAAATGAACAAAAGACCTATTTTTAAAATTTTCTTAATTTAATCTTTTTAACTTGCATTTTAAAATTTTTTAAATGTTTTTTCTTGTGGTGAAAACTTTTTTTTAAAGATTTTATTTATTTGAGAGGTGCCTGGGTGGCTCAGTTGGTTAAAGCCTCTGCTTTTGGCTCAGGTCATGATCCCAGGGTCCTGGGATTGAGCCCCACATTGGGCTCTCTGCTCCGCAGAGAGCCTGCTTCCTCCTCTCTCCCCCTGCCTGCCTCTCTTCCCTACTTGTAATCTCTGTCTGTCAAATAAATAAATAAAATCTTAAAAAAAAAAAAAAAAAGATTTTACTTATTTGAGAGAGTGTGTGTAGGATTGAGGGGCAGAGGGAGAGGGAAAAGTAGACTCCCCCATTGAGCAGGGAGTCCAGTACAGGGCTTGGTCCTAGGACCCCGAGATCATAACCTGAGCTGAAGTCAGACGTTTAACCGACTGAGCCACTCAGGCACCCTTATTTTTGTATGTATATTAATTTTATCTTTTGGATCTAGCTTTCTTTAACAAGCAGAACAAAACACTCCTAGGATCTAGATTTGTTTCCATGAACAAAATGACAAGATGGAGGAATTCACCCAAAAAGAAAGAACAGGAAGTAGAAGTAATGGCCAGGGATTTAATTAATACAGATACAAATAATATTTGAACTAGAATTTAAAACAACAATTATAAGGATACTAGCTCAGCTTGAAAAAAGTATAGAAGACACTAGAAAATCATTTACTGCAGAGATAAGCAACCAAAGATCTGGTCAAGCCAAAATTTAAAATGCTATAACCTATGTGCAAACCCAAATAGATGTCATAACAATGAGGATGGATGAATCAGAGGACTAAATCAGTGATATAAAAAAGATAAAATTATGGAAAATAATGAAACTGAAGTGATGAGGGAAAGAAAGGTATTGGATCACAAAGGAAGACTCAGGGAACTAAGTGACTTCTTAAAACCTAATAGCATTCATATCATAGACATCCCAGAAGGTGAAGAAAGAGAAAAGGGGGCAGAAGGTTAATTTGAGCAAGTTATAGCTGAAAACGTCCCTAATCTGGGGAATAACACAGACATCAAAATCCAACAAGCACAGAGAAGTCCTACTAAATTCAACAAAAGCTGGCCATCACTTAGATATATCATAGCTAAATTCACAAAATACGCATACAAAGACAGAGCCCTGAAAGCAGCAGGGGAAAAATACCCTTAACCTACAAGGGAAAACATGTTAGGTTTGAAGCACATCTGTCCACAGGACTGTGGCAGGCCAGGGGAGAATGGCAGGATATATTCAGTATACCAAATGGGGAAAATATGCAGCCAAAAATAATGTACTCAGCAAAGCTATCACTCAGAACGAGAGATAAAGAGTCTCCTGGACAATCAAAAACTAAAGGAGTTTGTGGCCCCTAAACCAGTCTTGCAAGAAATATTAGAGAGGAGTCTCTTAGTGGGGGGAGAAAGAACAAAAGTAGCAGACTAGAAAGGAACAGAACATCAGCAGAAACACCATCTTTACAAATAATAGAATGGCACTAAATTCATATTTTTCAGTAATCACTCTGAATGTAAATAGACTAAATTCTCCAATTAAAAGACAAAGGATACCAGATAAAAAATAAGACCCATCTATATGCCACCTACAAGAAATGCATTTTAGGGGGCACCTGGGTAGCTCAGTCAGTTGAGCATCTGACTCTTAATCTCACAATTGTTAGTGCAAGTCCTGTGTTGGGCTGTACCCTGGGTGTGGACCATACTTGAAAAAAATGTAGAGAGAGATTCATACCTAAAGACACATGCAGGTTGAAAGTAAAGGGAGGGAGAATAATCTGTCATGCTGATGGACATAAAAAGAAAGCCTGAGTGGCCATATTTATATCAGACAAACCAGATTTTAAAGCAAAGACTGTAAGAAGAGATAAAGAAGGGCATTGTTTCATAATTAAGGGGTCTGTCCATCAAGAAGATCTAAAAATTATATGTATATATGCTCTCAACTTGGGAGCATGCAGATATATCAGTTAACTAATAACAAACATAAAGATACTCATTGATAATAATACACTAATGGTAGGGGGCTTCAACACCCTACTTATAGCAGTGGGGTTTTAGATGAACAGATCATCTAAGCAGAAAATCAACAAGGAAACAGGGCTTTGAAAGACACACTCTACCAGATGGACTTAACAGATACATTCAGAACATTTAATCCTAGTGCAGCAGAACACATTGTTTTAGAGTGCACTTACAACATTCTCTATGATAGATCACACACTGGCTCACAAGTCAGCTCTCAGTAAGTACAAAAGAATCATGAACATTCTATGCATATTTTCAGACCAAAATACTATGAAACAGACCAAACACAAGAAAAAATTTGGAAAGACCACAAATACGTGGAGATTAAAGAACATCCTACTAAGGAATGAATGAGTTAATCAGGAAATTAAGAAATTTTTTAAAGTGCATGAAAAGAAATGAAAATGAAAACATAACAGTTGAAAATCTTTGGATTGCAGCAAAGTCAGTCCTAACAGTGAAGTATACTGCAATACAAGCCTACATCAAAAAGTAAGAAAATTCTCAAATATACAACCTAACCTTACACCTAAAGGTGCTAGAAGAGGAACAGCAAATAAAGCCCAAAGCCAACAGAAGTAGAGAAATAGTAAAGATTGGAGCAGAAATAAATGATAGAGAAACAAAAAATACAGTAGAACAGATCAACAGAACCAAGAGCTGATTTTTAAAAAAAATTAATAAAATTGATAACCCCCTAGCCAGACTTACAAAACAGAAAAGGCAACACACCCAAATCACAAATGAAGGAGGAAAGATCACAACCAACACCACAGAAATACAAATAATCATTAGAGAATATTATGAAAAATTGCATACTAACAAACTGGGCAATCTGGAAGAAATGGACAACTTCCTAGAAACATACAAATTACCAAAACTGAAAAAGGAAGAATTGGAAGATTTGAACATAACCAGCAAGGAAATTGAATCAGTAATCAAAAATCTCCCAAAACAAAAGTCTAGCACCAGATAGCTTCACAGGGGAATTCTACCATACATTTAAAGAAGAGTTTAATACCTATTCTTCTCAAGTTATTCAAAAAAATAGAAATGGAAGGCGCACCTATGTGGCTCAGTTGGTTAAACATCTGATTTAGTTTTGGTTCGGGTCATGATCTCAGGTTCCTGGGATTGAGCTTGGCATCAAGCTCCACACTCAGCGAGGAGTCTGCTTTTTCTCTCCTTCTCTCCACCCCCCGCCCCATGTGCTCGCTCGCTCTATCTCTAAAATAAATAAACAAATCTTTAGAAAAAAATAGAAATGGAAGTAAAACTTCCAAACTCCTTCTACGAGGCCAGCATTACCTTCATTCAAAAACAAGACAAAGACCCCATTAAAAAGGAGAATTACAGGCCAATATACCTGATTAACATGGATGCAAAAATTCTCATGATACTAGCAAATCACATCTAAACTACATCAAAATAATTATTCACCTATTTCATGATCAAATATGATATATTCTTGGGCTACAAGAGTGATTCAGTATTCATAATCAACTGACATGATATACCATATTAATAAAAGAAAGCATAAGAACCATATGATCATATCAGTAGATGTAGAAAAAGCATTTGACAAAATATAGCATCCATTCTTTTTTTTTTTTTAAGATTTTTAATTTATTTGTGAGAACATGTTAGCATGAGAAGGGGAGGGGCAGAGGGAGAGGGGAAAGCAGGCTCTCGATTAGTAAGGAGCCCCATACAAGGTTTGATCCCAGGCCCCTGAGATCATGAGCCTAAGGCAGTCACTTAACTGACTAAGCCACCCAGGCACCCCAACAGCATCCATTCTTGAGAAAAACCCTCAATAAAGGGTGCCTGGGTGGCTCAGTCGATTAAGCATCTGCCTTCAGTTCAGGTCAAGATCCCAGAGTCCTGGAATCAAGCCCCACATTGCCCTCCTTAGTGGGGAATCTGCTTCACCCCTAGCCCTCTGATACTATCCCCGTTCATGTCCTCCCTCTCTCTTTCTCTCTCTCCCTTTCAAATAAATAAAATTGAAAAAAGTAGGGATAGATGGAACATACCTCAGCATTATAAAGGCCATATATGAAAGACCCACAGCTAATGTCAATGGGGAAGAACTGAGAGCCTTTCTTGTACAGTTAGGAATAAGACAGGGATATCCACTCTCAAATTACTATTTAACATAGTACTGGAAGTCTTAGCCTCAGTAGTCAGACAACAAAAAAGAAAAGGCATACAAATGGCAAGGAAGAAGTCAAACTCTTTGCAAATGACGTGATACTATATAGCCTGAAGGACTCCCCCCCAAAATTGTTAGAACTTATACACAAATTTAGCAAAGTCACAGGATATAAAATCAACGTACAGAAATCTGTTGCATTTCTATACACCAATAATGAAGACACAGAAAAAGAAATCAAGGAATCGATTCCATTTACAGTTGCACAAAAAACAATAAGATACCTAGGAATAAACCTAATCGAAGAGGTAAAAGATGTACATCTTAAAACTATAGAACACTTATGAAAGAGATTGAAAAAGACACAAAGAAATGGAAAAATATTCCGTGCTCATGGATTAGAAGAACAAACATTGTTAAAATGTCTGTACTATCCAAAGCAATCTACACATTTAATGCAATCCCTGTCACTATACCAACAGCATTTTTCCCAAACTAAAACAGTCCTAAAATGTGTATGGAAACACAGAAGACCCCTAATAGCCAAAGCAGTCTTGGAAAAGAAAAGCAGAGCCAGAGGCATCATGATTCCAGACTTTAAGCTATATTACAAAGTTGTAGTCATCAAGATAGTATGGTACTGGTACAAAATAGACATATAGATCAATGGAACAGAATAGAAAACCGAGAAATGGACCTACAGCTATCCAATGGATAAAAGTCTCTTCAACAAATTTTGTTGGGAAAACTGGGCAGCAACCTGCAAAAAATGAAACCAGACCACTTTTTTATACCATACTCAAACATAAACTTAGAATGGATGAAAGCCCTAAACATAAGACAGGATACCATCAAAATCATAGAGGAAAACACAGGCAGTAACCTCTTCAGTCTCAGCTTTAGCAGCTTTTTACTAGACACATTTCAGGAGGGAAGAGAAACAAAAGCATAAGATGAACTATTGGGACTTCATCAAGATAAAAATTTGCATAGCGTCAGAAACAACAAAACTAAAAGGCAGCCTATCAAATGGGAGAAGGTATTTGCAATTGACATATCTGATAAAGGGGTAGTATCCAAAATCTACCAAAAAACTTAACAGGCTCAACACCCAAAAACCAGATAACCCAGTTAAGAAATGAGCAGAAGACATGAATAGACACTTTTTTCAAAAAAGACATCCAGATGACTAACAGACACATGAAAAGATGCTCAACATCACTCATCATCAGGGAAATACAAATGAGAACCATGATGACATAGGACCTTACACCTGTCAGAGTGACTAAAATTAACAACACAAGAAACAACAGATGTTGATTAGGATGCAAAGAAAGGAGAACTCTCTTGCACTGTTAGTGGAAATGCAAACTGGTGCAGGCATTCTGAAGAACAGTATGGAGGTTCCTCAAAAAGTTAAAAATAGAACTCCCTACGATCCAGCAATTGTACTCCTAGGTATTTAACCAAAGGTTACAAAAATACAGATTCGAAGGGGTACATGTAACCAACTTATGGGAAGAGCCCAAATGTCTATTGATTAATAAAGGGATAAAAAAAATGTGGTATGTATATATACAATGGAATATTACTCGGGCATAAAAAGAATAAAATCTTGTCATTGGCAAGGATATGGATGGAGCTAAAGTATATCATACTAAGTGAAATAAGTCCAAAAAAGACAAATACCATATGATCTCAGTCATATGTTGAGTTCAAGAAACAAAACAGAGGAATATATGGGCGAGGGGGAAATAGAAAAAGAGATGGAAACAAACCATAAAAGACTCTAAGAGAGCAAACTGAAGGTTGATGGATGGAGGTGGGGGAAGAATGGGCTAGATTAGTGATGGGTATCAGGAAGGTACTTGTTATGATGAGCACTGTTTGTATTGTTAATAGATGCACCACTGAATTCTACTCCTGGAACCACTATTGCGCTGTATGATAACTAGAATTTACATAAAAATTTGAAAAGAAAAAAAATGAGATTTTGGTTACAGTGAACTTCTCTATTTTTCTGTTTTCTGTTACATTGATTTTTGATCTATTATTTCCTTTTTACTTTTTAATTTGGGTTTCATTTTCTCTGCTTCTTTCATTTTCTCAAGGTAAAAAGTGAGAGTGATTTAAGGCCTATTTTCTAATATTGGAATTTATTCCTATAAATCTCTCTGTTAGTACTGTATTAGCTGTATCCTCTAAATTTTAGTATGTTGTGTTTCCATTTTCATTCATCTCAAAATGCTTCCTAATTTCCTTTTTGACTTGTTTCTTTGACCAATGGTTTATTTAGATGTGTAGTATTTAGTTTACAAATATCTGAGATCTTTCTGTTACTGATTTCTGATTTAATTCCATTGTAGTCAGAGAATATACTGTATATAATTTGAATGGTTTTAAATTTGTTAAGATTTGTTTTATGACCCGTATTGTAGTCTAGATAAGTGTTCTGTTTACTCGGGCAAAAATATATACTGTGCTTTTGATTTTAGGTCAAAATCATTTGGTAGTGTTCAGGTCTTTTCTGTCCTTTACTGATTTTATCTATTCTTAATCATTAATGAGAGGGTTTTTGTAGGAGTACTTTTATATGCTTGATACAAGTTATTATTACATAAATAATTTGAAGATTTTTTTTATACCTTTGGCTTTGTTTTCATTTTCTTAATGAAACCTTTTCAAAAACAAGTTTTCAATTGGAATGAAGTCTTTTATTTTTTTCTTTTCTGTACATGCTTTACGTGCTTTTGATATATCTGTGAACATTGTGCCTAACCCCAGATTTTCTTCTGTGTGTTATTCTAGAAGTTTAGTAGCTTAATATTTAAGTAAAAGTATACGGACCATTGTTTTGAGTTAACTTTTGTGTATATTGTGTTATAAGGTGTACCTCTGCTTTATACATATAGATATTCATGTGTCCAAGCACCATTTGGTGAAAGGCTCCCTTCCTCCAGTTGAGTTTCCTTGGAGTTTTTTATTTTTTTTTTAAATGGGCTGTAGGGTGGCATGGAGCCCAACAAGGGGCTTTGACTCCCAAGCCTGAGATCAAGACCTGAGCCGAGATCAACAGTTGGACATTTAACTGAGCCACCTAGACACCCCCCCCCTTTTTCTTAAGTGATCACTACGTCCAATGTGGGGCTCAGACTCAGGACCCAGAGATTAAGAGTCCCATGTTCTACCGACTGACCCCACAAGGTTCTCCTCCTTGGAGCTTTTCTTTAAAACCAAATGAACACAAATGCAAAGATTAATTTATAGCATTTCTAATCTGTCTATTCTTACACCCATACCATCTATATTGATTATAGTAGCTTTAGAATAAATTTTTTTTAGGTTTTGAGGTATAATTGATGTAGAATATGTGAGTTTAAATTTTACAGTGTGATGGTTTGTTTCGCATACTTCGTGAAGTTATTGTTACAAGGTTTCCTAACACCTCAGTCATCTCACCTAAATACCTTTTTTTTTTCTTGTGGTGGTTTTGATTATATTTAAAGCTTACTCTCTTAGCAACTTCCAAGTATGTAATAAATACAATTTTATTAACTGTAGTCACAATGCTGTACATTAGATCTCCAGAATTTAGTCATCTTATAAGCAGAAGTTTCTACTCTTTAACGTCTCTTCATTTCTCTCACCTCCGCCAGGCTCTGGCAACCACCATTCTACTATATTTCTATGAGTTTGGCCTTTTTAGATTCCACTTATAAGTAGACATACAGTATTTGTCTTTTAGAGTATGCTTTTAAAATTAGGTTGTGCTAAATCCTCCTACTTTGTTCTTTTTTCAGAATTGTGACAATTATAGATTCTTTGTGTTTCTGTATAAATTTTAGTGTCAGCTTGTCAATTTTTACATAAATGTTTGCTGAAATTCTGATGAATATAATGACTTTGTAGACAAATTTGGAGAGAACTGAATTCTTCACAGTATTAAATCTTCCAACCTATGAATATAGATTGTTATCTCAATTTGTTTAGATAGTCTTTAATTTCTCTTAGCTGTTTTTTATGATTTTCAAGGTACAAGTCTTGCATTACTTTTGTTAAATTTATTTCTAAGTGTTTTCATTTTTTATTCTACTGTAAATGAAATTGTTTTCTTAGTTTCAGTTCTAGATTCTTCCTTATTAATAATTAAAATACAGTTCTTTTTTATATTCCTCCAGAATTACAAGATACTTTCATTTGTTATACCATTTTGAGATTTTGTTTGTTTTACAGGTTATTTAAGATTTTGCACATACAGGGACGCCTGGGTGGCTCAGTTGGTTAAGCGGCTGCCTTCGGCTTGGGTCATGATCCCAGCGCCCTGGGATCGAGTCCCACATCGGGCTCCGGCGGGGAGCCTGCTTCTCCCTTTGCCTCTGCCTGCCACTCTGTCTGCCTGTGCTCGCTCTCTCTCTCTCTCCCTCTCTCTCTGACAAATAAATAAATTTTTAAAAAAAATTTTTTAATTAAAAAATAAAAAAAAGATTTTGCACATACAGATCATATGTGAATAAAGACCATTTTTATTCTTACTTTCTCAGTCTAAAGACTTTTTCTGTGTCTATACTTTCTCTTTTTTTACCTTTATTGCATTGGCTATAGAATCTCTAGTACAGTACTGAATAAAAGTAATAGGAGAGGACAGCTTTCCATTTTTTCTGATCCTGAAGGGAAAACCATCAGTCTTTAATGACATTAGCTTTTAAGTTTTACATTGTTATCCTTTAGCAGGATGAGGAAATTCCCCTCTAGCCTAATTTTGTTTGTTGTTTTTATCATGATTGATTGATTTGATTGTTTTGTTTCAGTTAAGATTTTAAAAAAAGATGAAAATACAACTTTTTCCTTTATTCAGTTCAATTAATTGATCTTCAGATAGTAGGCCAGGTTTGAATTCTGGGAGAAATTCTGCATGATCATGATACATATCTTTTTATTTTTTTTTAATGCTCCTGGATTCAGTTTGCTAATATTATATTAGGGGATTTTGTGTCTACAATCATAATCTAGTTACTGGCCTTATAAGATACTTGGGAAGTGTTCCCCTCAGCTCTATTTTCTGAAAGAGTTTATGAAAGATTGGTATTATTTCTTTTTTATAATTTGATAGGATTTACCAGTGAAGCATTTTAAACCTAGGGGCTTTTGGGGTGACAGTATTCAATTTCTGATTAAATCTTTTGTTATAGATCTATCCCAGTTTTTCTATTTGTTGATTCATTTTGGTAATTTTTGTCTTTTAGACTATCTGTCCATTTCATGTATATTGCAGATATGATGGCATAGTGTTGCTCATGGTATTTCCTTACAGTCCTTTTCATTTCTTCTTTTTTAAGATTTTTTTAATTAATTAATTTATTTATTTATTTATTTATTAGAGAGAGAGAGTGAGAGAGAGAGCATGCATGAGCAAGGGAAAGGGCAAAGGGAGAGAAAATCTGAAGCACACTCTGCACCATGCGCAGAGCCTGCCACGGGACTCAGTCTCGGGACCACGAGATCATAACTTGAGCCGAAACCATGAGGCAGACACTTAACCAACTAAGCTGCCCAGGCACCCCATGATCCTCTTCATTTCTGTAGGATTGGCAGTGATGTTTATTTATTTCTTGTTTGTAATTTGTGTCATCTTTCTTCTTGTCTTGGTCAGTCTAGCTAAATGTTTATCAGTTTTATTACTCTTTTTTAAAGATTGAACATTTGATTTCATTAACATTTTTAATTTTTTTTTTATTTCCTTCTTTCTGATTGCTGTAATTTTAATTTATTCATCTCTTTCTAGTTTCTTAAGATAGAAACTCAGATTGCTAATCTTACATTCTTCTTCCTTAGCTAGGATTTTAAGCTGTGAATTTCCCACAAAGCAGTGCTTTCACGACATCCCATATTGATACGCTGTATTTTAATTCTTATTCTGTATAAATTATTTCCTTATTTCTTTATTGTGATTTCTTCTTTGATGCATGGCTCATTAATATTAAATCTTTTATTTTCAGATATTTGGAGGCTTCTGTTAATTTCTCTTGTTAATTTCTAATTTAATTTTATTGTGGCTACTAAATATACTTTAAAGGATTTCAGTCATTCTACATTTAACGGGACTTAGTTTTCCCCAAATAATTGAATCACAAACAAATTCTGTGCCAGAATGCCATAGATTTCTCCTGTTTTAAGAGAAAGGTTAATAACTTTCTATGACTAAATGCATCTCATTTATTTTTGGTTGATTGTCAGAAAACTAAAATGACTTTTTGTCTTAGTTGTTTCTTGGGGGGAGAACATTTCCCAACCACTTTACTCTCCCATTGCCTCATCTTCATTTCTTTTTTTTTTTTCTTTAAGATTTTATTTATTTATTTGACAGAGAGAGATCACAAGTAGGCAGAGAGTCAGGCAGGGAGAGAGAGGAGGAAGCAGGCTCTCCTCGGAGCAGATTGCCCGGTGTTGGGTTCAATCCCAGAATCCTGGGATCATGACCTGAGCTGAAGGGAGAGGCTTTAACCCACTGAGCCCCCCAGGTGCCCCGCCTCATCTTCATTTCTGAAAGGTGTTTTCTCTTGGTATGGAATTTTAGGTTGACGTTTTTTGGTTTTTTAGGACTTTTAAAAGAATTGATTCACTCACTGTGGTTTCCTTGTTTCTAACTAGAAAGAAATTTTATATATAATTATATATATAATTGTATATATATACACACACACACACATATATATATATGTATATATATATATATACATATATATATATGTATATACAAAGGCTCTGCCTAGGTTCCTGTGCCAGTACTGTTACCTGGCAGGCACTAATCTGGTGCAGTCTTAAGAATTACTTTCTTTGCCTTTTTTTTTTTTTAAGATTTTATTTAGTTATTTCAAAGAGACCACAGTGGGGTATAGAGAGGGAGAAGCAGGCTCCCCGCTGAGCAGGGAGGGAGCCCAACACAGGGCTCTATCACAGGAAGGTGAGCCACGATCAGACACTTACTGACTGAGCCACCCAAGTGCTCACAAGTATAACCTTTATTTGTCTTAAGAATTACCTTATTAGGGGTGCCTGGGTGGCTCAGTGGGTTAAGCCTCTGCCTTTGGCTGGGATCATGATCTCAGGGTCCTGGGAGTGAGCCTTGCATCGAGCTCTCTGCTTAGCAGGGAGCCTGCTTCCCCCCTCTCCATCCCCTCCTGCCTCTCTGCCTACTTGTGATCTCTGACAAATAAATTAATAAAATCTTCAAAAAAAGAAGAATTACCTTATTACCTCTCAAAGATTACTTTCCTTCTCTGCCATCTAAACACCATTATTTTATGTTTTATGCGGTTTTTTAAGTGGATACATAAATCCTGTCCATCATGACTAAGCCATGCAGTCTTGAGTGCAGAATACATATTATTACTATTTTACTTTGGTCTTTCAGCACTAAAATAATGTGGTTTTTTTTTGGTTTTAGAGATTCACCCTTATTGAGTCTTGCCAAAGTATCAACCTGTTATCCTCATAGAAACGACAATTTTTTAATTTTCTGTTACCTTACCGCTTTTTTTTAACGAGGCCTTAAATAATCTAGTGTTGGATCTGTCACAGCTTACTTTTGATACATTAAAATTTCAGCTGCTCATAACAGGATTGCAAACAGTTGAGAATGGGACCTGCCTTCCAGAGTTATCAGTAGAGATACCAATCATTGATTTTTCCAGAAGTATTACTTAATATACTGATTAAGGGACGATATTACTGCATATACATACTAGAAGTAGGAGGTGTTGTGCAGTGATGGCACTTTAACACTTCGAGTTTTACCTGCCACCTTAATGTCAAATAAATACTGAGTATTAATCTATATGCTGCTAGATGTAACTACTAATTTATAGGAAATATGAAAAATAGAGGAGCCTTTTATTTGACTCAGTCTTCATGGTATTGTTTTAGTCCAGAATGTGATAAATAAAACAGACTGTAATTGACCCAGTTCCTTTAACAAGTAAATGGCATATAGTAAGAACAAGTGGATATAAAAATAGAATTTAAAATATTGGTTATGAAAAACATATCTATGATAAATACATAGGTAAATATTTAGTGAACAAGATACACTCTTGACTGTTGAAGGAACATTTAGTGAATTAGAATATAATTTTGAGGAATTAAGCCAGGCAAAGGAGATATGTAAAAATGTTTCTAATACATGGGGGATTGTTTGAGAGGCTTCAAAAGTCCTTCACATAGGATTTCAAAAGAAAAGAGAGGTATTGGAAAATAGTATTATTGAGATAACTGAAATTTTATAAAATTGGTTAAAAAAATAGAATTGTTAGATTGGAAAGATTTAACAAGTGTTGAGAGTAAGAAAAATATTCCATGTCTAGACATACCATAATCAAAGTACATAACACCAAAGATTATGAGAAAGTCTTAAAAGCTACCAAAAATGAAAGTGTCTTATTTCAGTGATGGTGAAGAGTTAAGAAGTTATTAGGCCATAAGAATGAATAATGGAAAAAGAGGCAACTTAGGAAAGATTTCAACAGTTTTGAAAAAATGAAAAGTGGATGTCTGTTGTTTTCTAGTGGTCTTTGATTTTATACTATGATGAAACATTTTAGAATAATGTCTTAGAGCAGTTCTTACACAATACTGCGGTATGATTTATTCTGAGCAAATGGCCATTTTTAAATGTAGTTGTCTTCCTAATATTTCATTTTTGGGGACACCTGGGTGGCTCAGTTGGTTAAGCGGCTGCCTTCGGCTCAGGTCATGATCCCAGTGTCCTGTGATCGAGTCCCACATCGGGCTCCTTGCTCAGCAGGGAGTCTGCTTCTCCCTCTGCCTCTGCCTGCCACTCCGTCTGCCTGTGCTCACTCTCTCTGACAAATAAAATCTAAAAAAATATATATATATTTCATTTTTGACCTAACCTGTATGTCAGATTGATAGTTAAAATGTGATATGTTAAAGATATTGTTCTTTAAAATATAATGTATTCTTGACATTCAACTTTTAATCTTATACCTAAACTTCTGTTAATAGTAAAATATTAAGGAGTTATTCAGGGTAGCAGATAGCCATGTCACCTGCTGTATATGAGACTCAGTGATGCAGTGCCTTTTTGTGTATTTTGTCACTATTTTCACTAATAGATAATGCAGCAAAATTGAGATGGAAAACATTTCCAACTTTTTATTATAAAGCTATTCCATTTCTAATGCATTTTAAGTAACTCTGATCATCCTGAAATAATTAAGTAAATTTAATTTAACTAGCAAACAGGAAAGTTTCAGCTTTTCAGGTCTTTTAAACATTGCTGCCTCATAGAAGCCTTCTTTGACCCCATCTTGCCCCTCCCATCAATTTATGTCCCTCTGTGTTCTCTGTACTGTCCTTTACTAACGTTTAGCATTTGCTAAAGGTGATAATTATTTTAATCATCTTTCTGTAAGTTAAGGTTTTTATTCTTAAGTTCTTGTTTTCAGTCTAATAAGGAATACAGTGTATCTTTTCACTAGTTCTTCAGCTTTTCTTTTCTCTCTTGGGCTATTGTTTTTTTATTCTCTATAGTTCTGTTTTGGAAAATGTAAATTTTTTAGCCAAATATTAGTGACAGAGAATAGGTTGAGACATGAACTCATTTTGTGCCAAAGTTTAGATAGCAACCTTCTTGGCACTTGGAATTGTTTCTCACTCTAGAGCTCTCGTGAGATTCCTTGTACATGAGAGATAATTTTAAGTGTCAAAACTCCCATATTAGCCAAGAGTTATTCTCCAGAATTCATATTGCAGTCATTTTAGTCTACTTCCTTACTGAGAAAGCATCTGTAAGAGTAGTACAAGAAACATTTCACTAAAATTCACTAGAGTTAAATTTCATTTTGTAGTAAGCAGAAAATAATTTGAATTCCATCTGCCAGGAAAGTAATCCAAAATGAAAATTTAAAGTCCAGATATTAAATTAAAGGGTCACATCTCCCAAAAAGGCACATTAACTCTGAGGATCAGTAAATTAGATAAGTTTTTCATAGAATGAACATAATCATTTTTTATGCTATAAAATAGAGTTATAACAAAGGATGAATTACCACAGAATTATTATTTTCTAGGTTTTCTTTTTCTTTTTGAGTTCAAAAGTAGTGTATCCTGACTTCAATTTTAGTTACTCATTTCAAGGCCCATACACACTAGAATTAGGAAAATTAGTTCATCTTATGATTGCCTTTATACCTTCCCCTGTTGTACTTTTTCCCCCCTACTTTAATCTTTGCTTTGGAAACTCCCAGATACCTGCAGGTTAAACATTACTTTTCTAAATGGACTGAGGCTGGTGGAAATAGAGATTAAGGTGTTAAAAAGAAATGTTATATGAAAATCAAGGTTTAGAGGAATATTTCAGAACATACTGCATTTTTATTTTACACTTCTATCTACTGAAATAGAAAGTTCCTTCATAGAGGGCAGAAAAGCTATATCTGGTAATAAAAGGATATGACAGAACTAACACCACAGGAGCTTGAAAGAATAATCTTTGTTTGTATTTAGAGCAAAATGAAGGCAGTGTAATCATAGAGATGACCACAGATACATAGATACTGATGCACTTGAGCTCTTTGGACTAAGGAAGAACTCATTCATAGACCACACTAGAAGTTTAGTTATTGGTATGAGTCTTTAATAATAGTAGAAAGTAATAATATCTTTTGCTATGTAACAAGTTATTACAAAATTTGGCAAAACAAAACAACGAACAGTTACTACCTCATAATTTCTGTGGGTCAGGAATTTAGGAGCAGCCTACCTAGGTGTTTTTAGCATAATTTATCCCATTGGATTGCAGTCAAGACTTTGGTCCAGACTACGGGCCTTTAAAAGTTTGACTAGGGTTGGAATACTTGCTTGTAAGATGCTTTACTCACATGGCTGTTGGTAGAAGACCCCAGTTATTCACGATTTGGAGTTGTCTATAGGGCAGCTAGAATGTCCTCAGGACATGGCTTCGAGAGAGTGATCCAACAGAGAGAAGAAAGCATAAGTCACAGTCTCTTACTTGACCTAACCTCAAGAATCAAAATCCATCATTTCTACCACATCATGTTTGTTAGAAACAAATTACTAAGTACACCCACATTTTAAAAAAATAAGAATTTGTCTCCATAAAAACTATTAACAAAGAGTGCGTGGACATGTTTTAAAGCTACCACAAAGGAGTTCTACTTTTATGTATTATCTTTGATTACATAATATAATTACCTGTAGAGAAAGATTAATCTCGCAGGACTGTATCAAAAGCAAAGTGGGTTGGAGTTTTAGAACCCAAACAGGAGACAAATTACCTAGGGATTTTTAATAGTAGCAGAATGTGTTATCTGACCACATTCAGTCAAATGGTAAGTCTAGAAGGAATACTAAAAATTTTAAAGTTAAGGTGGGAGGAGTCAGATTAGCATCTGAAACAAAGAATATGATTCCAAAAAAGACAAGTTGTATCAGAATGTTGGCAGTGCATACAGAGAGGATCTGTGTTCTAAGAGCAGAGCCTTTGAAAGTCTAGTAAACAAGATTAAAAATCCTTAGAAATTAGGCTTAGACATAGAGGTGATTATAAAATAAAAGATTTTGAACAGTATTTCTCTACTGAGAGCTAGGCCTTTATATTCTCTAGCCTTAGGAATTAGACACGTAATAATCTCAATTCCAATAGTAATGGTATTTGTAATGGTAATACCAGTGGTAATGAGTAGAATGATTGAACTGTCTTTATATGCAGTTACCATAGTTAGTAGTCTCTGTAGGTTTGTTTTCTCATTTTTTTTGGTTTTTGTTTTCGTTTTTGTTTTAAAGATTTTATTTATTTGCCAGAGACTGAGTGTGCGTGCACAAGCAGGGAGAGCAGCAGACAGAGGGAAGAGCAGGCTTGCCACTAAGCAAGGAACCCGATTCCGGGATTGATCCCAGGACCCTGGGACCTGAGCTGAAGGCAGATGCTTAACTGACTGAGCCACCTAGTCAGTTAATAAAAGGGAAAACATGAAAATAACCTAAATGTCTGCCAGTGAGAGAATATATAAATGGTTTATAATTTCTCCGTGTGCAGATAGTAAAACTGAACATCAGTTAAAATTAATTAAAGGCTCTGGAGCTATATATATCAGTCTATATGAATTGCAAAACATGGTTTGTGAAAACAAGTTGGAGAGGATATCTACAAGACATTATTTATGTAAAGTTTTAAAATACGTATAACTGTATATAAGAAGTTCAAGCATAAAGATACAGAAGACAGTGGTAGCCATTGAACCAAGAGTAGTCCTATGCTCTTTGGGAGGGAGATGTGTCAGTAAGAGGTATACAGGAAGTTTCAACTATAATATTTTATTTCTCTTTTTTTTAAACATTTTATTGATTTATTTAACAGAGACAGATCACAAGTAGGCAGAGAGCCTGATGCTGGGCTCGATCCCAGACCCCAAGATCATGACCTGAGCTGAAGGCAGAGGTTTAATCCACTGAGCCACCCAGGTGCCCCTATAATATTTTATTTCTTAACTGAATAGTGGATGCACATATATTCATTATATTGTCTTCTGTATAGTCAGTGTTATAATTGTCTAGGAACATTCTTTCACAGTTGTAGTAAAGCAGTTTTTTCTGTTGCATTACCTGTAAATGTTTATAGGTTGATGACACTTAAGAGATTATAATTGTAAACATTTATGGAGGATTTAATAGGTGCTAGGCATAGTTCTAAGTATTTTACTTTTATTATGTGATTTCATCTCTGTGAGCACTAGGCTAGGTATGGTTTTATTCCATATATTATTCAGTATATTATTATTAACAAAATCTAAGAAAGGGAAGTAACTTGCCTAAAGCTACACAGCTTGTAATTAGTTGAACTAGGATTTGAACTTAATATGTTTTGCTCCAGAGCCATTAGCCTCGATGCTGTAGAATCTCTCTATAAGAAGGTGGTATTGGGGTGCCTGTGTGGTTCAATCAGTTTAAGCCTCTAACTCTTGGGTTAAGTTTCTTCCTTCAGCTCAGGTTATGATCTCAGGGCCCTGTGATGGACTTCCGTATCAGGCTCCCTACTCATCGGAGACCTTGCTTCTCCCTCTTCCTCTGCTGCTCCCCCTGCTTGTGCTCTCTCACTCTCTCTGTCAAATAAATTTAAAAAACAAAACAAAACAAAAAAAAACTTCTGACTCTTGATTTCAGCTTAGGTCATGATCTCAGGGTCATGAGATTGAGCCGTTCATCAGGTTCCACGCTCTTTAAAAAAAAAAAAAAAAGGTATTAAAAAATGTAGGAAATCTAGATTGTGATTTAGTAGTATGGCTTTGAAGAGAAAATTTCTTACATTTTTATTCTTGAGCAATGACAGGGACTTAGAAGAAACTGAGATTTTATTATTAGAAATATTAGAGGATTAAATACCAGAATGCTAGCGCCTTACCTATTTTGTCACAAAAGAGAAACTAAGAAAAGCTCCTTAATTAACATTAAAATTCTAGCTAAATTATTGCCAGATTAACAATTTAATTGACAGATGATTGCCTTATATAAATTGGAGAATTAAGAATTATCTAAAATTTTAAATCATTTATGTATGGTAAATCAGAAACCTTGAAGATCCATCTACAAAAGAAAGTTAAGATTTAATTTATCATATTTAATGTGATTTTTAAAAGCTAAATAACCAGTTGAAAGATCAGGTAAAAATAATAAAATTGTATTTGTTCATGTTTCACAGATTTTAGAGTAAGAAAATCATCCAAGGAGGGTTATATTAGATGCTTATAGTGAGACGAAAAGCTATCTGGGCATGGTGCCAAAAACCTGACTTTTGGTACATTTCACAGTATAGTCACCAAGATTGTTCCCATTGTGACTAAATGTGAATTATTAGTATAATTACTTTGAGGTTTTCGTTTTGTAATTGTTTTATATTTTCAAATACAGACTTCTGTCATTTTCCCTTGTAGATATTAATTTGTGTTCTGGTCATATTTTCTCTTAATTCAATAGATGTGTACTAACTTAAATTCACAATTAGAGAAACAATTTTTAAGTTCTGTGTTATTCTGTGGTATGGTGGTATGCTGGTTTCCTCAGATTTAACATGTTTGTTGACTCTTGTCAACAAGTGTTGGGAGGCTTTCAAAAAGCTCCAAGTACCATTTCCTACTCCAGTGAAAATAAAGTGAAAGATTATTTCCAGAATTGTTTTTCAGTTTGATACTGATAATTTTTATTTTATAGAAAACTTCTAGGGGCACCTCTGCTGCTCCCTCTTCTCTGCCCCTCTTCCTTGCTTGTCCTCTCTCTCAAAGAAAAAAGAAAACATCTAAAAAAAGAGAAGATACTCAAATTGTAGAACTTTTGAGAGTATATTGGATATAATATTTATTACTTGCTGAAAATTAGTATGAAATACATTCTAGTTTGGGATGTTAATCTGAGGTTTGTCTGTTTTGGTTTTTTTTTTTTTTCTCCTCTAGTGATGCTATTGCTGAGATTAGAGCCATTTGTATTGAAGAAATTGGAGTATGGATGAAAATGTATAGTGATGCCTTCCTAAATGACAGTTACCTAAAATATGTTGGCTGGACTCTTCATGATAGGGTAAGTTACTCTCTTCCAGACTTTCATAAAAGATATGCTTGTACAAGGTACTAGAATGCTAGGAATTAAGATGGCAGTGGTTGGTTTTTTAGGAGTTGTAGTAATAATGGAAATTTAAGATGATACACTTGAATAACTATTCATTTGATGGCCGTGACAAAACTTGAGACATTGGCCCACATGAAAACTCTGTCTTACTTAGTTGTAATAATGTCTTAAACCAGGTTGACAATCTGGTACATCTAAAGTTTTAAGAGAATATAGCATCCTAAGAAACTAATTATAATCTTTTTCTAGTTTGGCATCAGAAGGAATTCTTTGTTTCTCTTAATATCTAACAATAAAACTTTTCTTTTGAATTTATTAAGGCCATACCACAGTAGAGTGTTTTATCAGAGTTGAATAGATTTATTCGATTTTAGAATATTTGATCTAAAAATCTTTTTATTTCTATGCCTTTAAAACAGGTTCTGATTTTAAAAGGAATTCCACATTATCAAATCCTGATTAAGTAATCCTCAAAATAACCAAGGCTAGGAGTAACAAATTATTGGAATTTTTATATTGAATGACCTGACATTCTATTACTTGAATTGCCAGATATTCACAAATACAGAAATACTACAGTTCATTTTAAACTGTTATCATCTATTATTTGAATTGTTAAAAGTATCATAGCGCTTAAAAGACATTTTTTAATGTACTTACATTGTTAGATTTTTAAGTCAGTTTTGGTGATATTCTAAGACTTAATTTTCTATGTATCACTTTTAACAGCCTGTAGAGCATTTACTTTTTAAATAGCGCCATGATAGGGCACCTGAGTGGCTCAGTCGGTTGAGTATCTGACTCTCGATTTCGGCTGGGGTCATGATCCTCAGGGTTGTGAGAAGGTTGTCAGCCTCAGTGCTAGGCAGGGAATCTGCTTGAGATTCTCTGTCTCCCCTGACCTCTCCCCCTTCTCCCCACCCCCCTCAGAAGCACGTCCTCTCTCACTAAAATTAATAAACAAATCTTTCTAAAATAAATAGCAGCATGCTAAGTATTATCAAAGACATTTTGAAAACCACAAAATTACATATATTATAATAAAACAGCACTTGGGAATTTTACAGGCCATTTTTGCTGTAAGAGTTCAGAGTATAGGGAGATCATCACAAGTTGGCTGTTTTACTTCACAGTTATTTTTTATATTTTTAAGTGTTCCAAGATTCATTGTTTATGCACCACACCCAGTGCTTAATGCAATATGTGCCCTCATTAATACCCACCACCAGGCTAACCCATTCCCCCAGCCCTCTGCCTTCCAAAACCCTCAGGTTGTTTCTCAGAGTCCATAGTCCCTTGTGCTTCATCTCCCCCTCTGATTTATCCCAATTCACTTTTCCTTTCCTTCTCCTAATGTCCTCCATGTTATTCCTTATGCTCCACAAGTAAGTGAAACCATATCATAATGTACTTTCTCTTATTATTTCACTCAGCATAAACTCCTCCAGTCCCATCCATGTTGACACAAAAGTTGGGTATTCATTCTCTGATGGAGGCGTAATATTCCATTGTGTATATGGACCAAATCTTCTTTATCCATTCGTCTGTTGAAGGGCATCTTGGCTCTTTCTACAGTTTGGCAATTGTGGCCATTGCTGCTATGAACATTGGGGTACAAATGGCTGTTCTTTTCACTATATCTGTATCTTTGGGGTAAATACCCAGTAGTGCAATTGCAGGGTCATAGGGAAGCTCTATTTTTGATTTCTTAAGGAATCTCCACACTGTTTTCCAAGGTGGCTGCACCAACTTGCATTCCCACCAACAGTGTAAGAGGGTTCCCCTTTCTCCACACTTGTTCTTTCCTGTCCTGATAATTTTGGCCATTCTAACTGGTGTAAGGTGGTATCTCAGTGAGGTTTTGATTTGAATTTCCCTGATGGCTAATGATGATGAACATTTTTTCATGTGTCTGTTAGCCATTTATTTGTCTTCTTTGGAGAAGTGTCTGTTCATGTGTTCTGCCCATTTTTTGACATGATTATCTGTTTTTTGAGGGTTGAGTTTGTGAAGTTCTTTATATAGCTTTTGGATATCAGCCCTTTTCCTGTAGTGTCATTTGCATATATCTTCTCCCATTCCGTGGGTTGCCTCTTTGTTTTGTTGACGGTTTCCTTTGCTGTGCAGAAGCTTTTGATCTTGATGAAGTCCCAAATTTCATTTTCACTTCTGTTTCCTTTGCCTTTGGAGACATGTTTTAAAAGAAGTTGCTGTGTCTGATATCAAAGATTACTGGCTATGTTCTCCTCTAGGATTTTGATAGATTCCTGCCTCACATTGAGGTCTTTTATCCATTTCGAGTTTATCTTTATGAATTTTTTTTTAACAAATTGACTCTGCTGACTGACCATTCTTCTATACATAGCTGTCCAAGTTTCCCAGTACCATTTATTGAAGAGACCGTCTTTTTTCCACTGGATAGTTTTTCCTGCTTTGTCGAAGATTATTTGACCATAGAGTTGAGGGTCCATATCTGGACTCTGTTCTGTTCCACTGGTCTATGCGTCTGTTTCTGTGCCAGTACCATGCTGTCTTGGTGATCATAGCTTTGTAATAAAGTTTGAAATCAGGCAACGTGATGCTTCCAGTTTTGTTTTTCAACTTTTCCTTAGTGATTCAGGTCTTTTCTGGTTCCATACCAATTTTAGGATTGTTTGCCTCTAGCATTTTGAAAAATGCCGGTGGAATTTTGATCAGGATGGCATTGAAAGTATAGATTGCTTTAACCAGTATAGACATTTTAACAAGGTTTATTCTTCCACTCCATGAGCATGGACTGCTTTTCCATCTTTTTGTGTCTTCTTCAATTTCTTTCATGAGGGTTCTGTAGTTCTTCAAGTACAGATCCTTTACCTCTTTGGTTAGGATTATTCCCAGGTATCTTGTGGTTCTTGGCGGTATAGTAAATGGAATCGATTCTCTAATTTCCCTTTCTATATTTTCATTGTTAGTGTATAAGAAAGCAACGGATTTCTGTGCATTGGTTTTGTATCCTGCCACATTACTGAATTGCTGTATGAGTTCTAGTAGTTTGGGGTGGAGTCTTTTGGGTTTTCCATTTTAAGTATCATGTCATCTGTGAAGAGAGGGGGTTTGATTTCTTCTTTGCCAATTGGAATACAGTTTGTTTCTTTTTGTTGTCTGATTGCTGTTGCTAGGACTTCTAATACTATGTTGAACAAGAGTGGTGACAGTGGGCATCCTTGTCATGTTCCTGATCTCAACGGGAAGGCTGTAAGCTTTTTCCCATTGAGGATGATAGTTGCTGTGGGTCTTTCATAGATAGATTTTATGATGTTCAGGAATGTTCCCTCTATCCCTATACCTTGAAGCATTTTAATCAGGAACGGGTGCTGGATTTTGTCAAATGCTTTTTCTGAATCAATTGAGAGGACCATGTGATTCTTCTGTCTTCTCTTATTGATTTGTTCTATTACATTGATTAATTTGTGAATGTTGAACCATCCTTATAACCCAGGGATGAATCCCACCTGATCATGATGGATAATCTCTTTAATGTGCTGTTGGATCCTGTTTGCTAGGATCTTATTGAGAATCTTAGCATCCATATTCATCAGTGATATTGGTCTGAAATTCTCCTTTTTGGTGTGGTTTTTGCCTCGCTTGGGGATCAGGGTAATGCTGGCTTCATAAAAAGAGTCTGGAAGTTTTCCTTCTGCTTCAATTTTTTGAAATAGCCTCAGGAGAATAGGTGTTATTTCTTCTTTGAAAGTTTGGTAGAATTCCCCAGGGAATCCGTCAGGTCCTGGGCTCTTGTTTTTTGGGAGGCTTTTGATCACTGTTTCAGTCTCGTTACTAGATTTCGGTGTATTCAGGTTGTCAGTTTCTTCCTGGTTCAATTTTGGGGGTTTATAGTTTTCCAGGAATGCATCCATTTCTTCTAGGTTGCTTAACTTATTGGCATGTAACTGTTGATAAAGACTTCTGATGATTGTTTCTACTTCCTTGGTGTTGTGATCTGTCCCTTTTCATTCATAATTTTATTAATTTGAGCTTTCTCTCTTTTCTTTTGGATTAGTGTGGCCAGTGGTTTATCGATCTTATTAATTCTTTTAAAGAACCAGCTTCTAGTTTCATTGATGTATTCTGCTGTATCTCTAGTTTCTAATTCATTGATTTCTTCCCTAATCTTAATTATTCCCTTCTTGTGTGTGGGGTTGGCTTAATTTGTTGTTGATTTTCCAGTTCCTTAAGGTGTAAAGAGAGTTGGTGTATTCAGGATTTTTCAGTTTTTTTTGCGTGAGGCTTGGATGGCTATGTATTTCCCCCTTAGGACCGCTTTTGCTGTATCCCATGGGTTTTGGACCGGAGTGTCCTCATTCTCATTCGTTTCCATGAATTGTTTAAGTTCTTCCTTGATTTCCTGGTTGATCCAAACATTCTTAAGCAGGATTGTCTTTAGCTTCCAAGTGTTTGAATTCCTTCCAAACTTTTTCTTGTGATTGAGTTCCAGTTTCAAAGCATTGTGGTCTGAGAATATGCAAGGAATAATCTTGGTCTTTTGGTATCGGTTGAACCCTGATTTGTGACCCAGTATGTGGTCTATTCTGGAGAAAGTTCCATGTGCAGTTGAGAAGAATGAGTATTCTGTTGTCTGGTCCAATGTGTCATTCAAAGCTCTGGTTTCTTTGTTGATTTTCTGCTTAGAAGATCTGTCTGTTGTTGAGAGTAGCATGTTAAGATCCCCTACAATTAATGTATTCATATCAGTATGACTCTTTATTTTGATTAACAGGTGGCTTGTGTAGTTGGCTGCTCCCATATTGGGGGCATAAATATTTACAATTGTTAGATCTTCTTGGTGGATAGACCCTTTAAGAATGATGTAGTGTCCTTCTGTATCTCTGACTTAAGTGTTTAGCTTAAAGTCTAATTTATCTGTTATGAGAATCACTACCCCATCTTTCTTTTGAGGCCCGTTGGCCTGAAAGATGGTTCTTCATCCCTTCACTTTCAGTCTGGGTGTATCTATAGGTTCAAAATGCATCTCTTGTAGACAGCATATGAATGGGTCCTGTCGTTTTATCCAGTCTGCAACCTTGTGCTATTTATGGGAGCCCCATTTAGGCCGTTCACATTGAGAGTGATTATTAAAAGATAAGCCTTTATGGACATCATGTTGCCTGTGAAGTCCTTGTTTCTATAGATTGTCTATGTAGATTTCTATTCTATGTCACTCTTGGATTCTTTCTTCTAATTTCTTACTTATTTTTAATTAATGATTAAAAGGGGCTCTTAATCCCATACTTAATTTGGAGGAATAGTCAGTTAGTACATAGTGAATTTTTTCCTGAATATTTATCTTCCCTAGCATTTCAAAATTCTTTTCTCTACACTAATAAACCCCAAGCATAATCCTAGGTTTTCTTTTTCTAATCCTCATGTGGAATTCGGGACTTTCACAGCTAAGCCTCATCTCAGGTTTATACAATTAAATTTTATACATTGTGGGAGAAAGAATTATACAGCATGTCCTTACAGGTGTACACACATGGCTAAATCAACAAGACAAACTTTTTAGTAGGAAAACATCTAAAGTTCTGCATTTTATTCCCCAGCACTACCCTACCCACTGCTTCCTCTGGGAAAAAAAGCATTTTTTGTGTGTGTCTTACCAAGAAACAAACCAACATTATTTTAAAATAAATCATTAAACTCTGTAAAAGCGTTCTGTCCAGATAAAGGAAGGAGGGAGGTTTTATTTATTGTTGATAAAATGATATAAGGATACTGTTTTCAGTAAAATGTTTTTATAAACCTTTTATAATCTCCCATTACTTAATTTAGAAAAGCTATAAGTATTAATCCCTTCTCAGCTTTCCTTTTTGTCATTCTAATATCACCGTAATCTTACACTGTTTTTTTTCCCTGAGGGGTGTAGTCATTTGCTTTTTCTTCTTTTAATCATCAGTTTGAAACTGCTTATTCTATAGGCCATGGCCTGTGCCTTTAGACTGTCCTATGTCTTTTCAAATGAGCTAATAAAATTCCTGTCTTTTTTCTAAAGTTTACATTGTAATTGTAAATTGCATTTTTTCAGTTTTATGGAGATATAATTGACATAACATTATAGTAGTTTAAGGTGTACAACAGGATTTGATACTCCTGTGTCTTGATTTTAGAATATCAGTCTACCCTTCTCAGTAAGACATTTTTTGATACTGCCAGTTTATATAAATTTTTATGTTTTAGTCAGTAGAAAGACATCAATTTCTAAATTTCTAACAACTAAAGGAGTTCTTTTTTAGAAATTCAGTTTGTCTTTCTGTTCATCAAAACCTATTTCTAAATTCTCTACCCATTGGTTTTTGGTTCTTTCATTGTTGGTGACACAGAATAGGTCTAATTTAAACACAACTATAGTAATCTCTGTGTTCTAGACTAAATATCTTAGTCTTTTTATTATTTATGCTCATGACACTAGATTATCTTTCTCTTTCCTTTATAGTTTGTTGCTATTGCTCTGTATTGCTTTCACTTTTCACTTGGCTTAGGTGTATAGTTCTACTTTTTAAATTTTCATTTATTGGGGGAGGGGGGCAGAGGAAGAGAGAGACTATTAAGCAGGCTCCACACCCAGCATGGAGCTCGACACAGGGCTGGGTCTTAGAGCCCTGAGATCATGACCTGAGCCAAAATCACGAGTTGGACACTTAATGGACTGAGCCACCCAGGCACCCCCAGTCCTTCTACTTTCTTATATGTGCTTGATTCCTCATATCAAAATCTCTTAGAGCTTGGGTGGGTCTATTTTCTGTTAGTCCACCCCGTTCCATCTTCTCTATGTTGACTTACCCCATACCCTATTTCTTTAAAGTTTCCCTGAAACCTTTTAAGTAAGCTCTGTATTTGCCAAGCAAATGATACCTGATGCCTATCCTCAGAGGTCGAAGTTCCAACATTTGTGCCCACTCAATCTTGATATCAGTTCACCGAGGAAAACACAACAGTCAAGACCTGGATGACACAGTACTTTACTCACATACGAGGGGGCAGAGCAAGACTGGTTTCACTAGTGGGCATTGGTCCTCCACGGGCAGCAGCAGTCAACACAGGGCACTTTCCCTGCATGTACCTCTCTCATGCTACAGAGCTAAGGACCTTGTCCCCTCCCCTCAGGAGATACATTTAGTAGTGAGTTTGGCCAGGTGCCATATGACTTAAAATATGTCAGCAGGACAAGAGAACCCACACTGAGTCTGAAATAGGAAACATATTCCCACACAAGGCAGTTACCCCAGCCATGATTGCAAAGGTTCATTTCTTGATAATGAAATGTTCCAATCCCAAAGCCCATTCTTCGCACCCAGGTAGAAGTCAAAAGACTGTATATAGAGGACTGCCTTTCCCAACAGTCCATACCTCACCCCTGCTTGGACCCTGAAGTGGCAGATAAAGCATATCAAATCCTGTAGGACCATTGCCCACCCCAAACTTGGAGCCAGAATTGGGTCCAGTAGGGTCCTTGAACAACCTATATGGATATGGATTTCTCATAAAGCTTCCCTGTCATTTGGATGGCACTTCACCAGGATGATTAAGAGAGCCAGACCCAGGAGGATGATTAGGCTTCTTTTGAGAATTATCTTCAAGTAGGAACCTCAGGTGTCTGGAGTAAGCCAACTGAAAAGGTTAAAAACTGAGTCTGAGAGGATTGTGAATGTACTGCTAATAACCACCCCACCTGTGTGTGGATATTTACCAGCTCATGTTTTAACTTACCTGAATTGTTGACATATACACAGCAGAAAATGCTGGCAGTCACACAAACACCACCCTCTTCTGTCACCATATGATTGAGGGCTGTCATATCACCATGTAGGCTGGTGAGTTCACTGAGTCTTGTTGATCTTGTATGGCTTAGACAGTAGCATTAACTACTTCTGCCATGATTAAGGACATAATACCATTTTTTCTAGGTTATATACCATTTTTTCTAGGGTCTGTACACCTCTACCCAGTATTTGAATTTGGATAATTGAATGAAACCAGTGGTTAATTTGTCTTCTGGGAGAGAACTGTGTACCACTCTGTAGTATGTTAGCAAAGTGGGTCCTCTGTGCAGTTCTTGACAATGGATAATGAGGCAATAAAATCTTTCCCTTGGAGGCATACATTTTGTTGTCCATTAGAGTACACAGAGAAATATATAACCCAGAGGGATGCAGGTGACATCTTCCAGGGATTTGTTCTCATAATACTAGTTCAGTTATATACAGTCCCAGCCTGCTTTTGCCTTGTGATTACAGAGAGAGAAAAGTTACGTATTGGACTTCCAATTCCAGAATGTCAGTATAGATCAGTAATAACCATTCTGGTACAGGGGTCTTTTTCTGTCACATCATAGATAATATTAAAGCAGGGGACTCGAGTATGCCTGCATCTGGATCTGTATTGAAGGACTCACCTGGTGATTTGACCCATTGATAGCTTGAGGAACGTCTGAGTTGTTGTGTATTGACCACATCCATTATAGTGGGAGTGTAGGATAAGAGGAACTTTATTCTGGAATGACAAATCCAGCATTGGTTAAGTTTGCCTTCATTCACTATGGATGTACTGATTTTTATCAAGATGTTGTTATACCAGGCATTCTGTAGCAGAGGATACTGTAGAAATGAGAAGAAAGAATATTATTCCTACCTGTCTTTCACTCCATGGACCTTCTGAGGCCTGAAATGTCCTAGTCTACTATTTGGGGGTGCTAGTTGCCTAGGTATTGTAACCCATGCTATCTGTCCCAATCCTAATGGAAGTTACTGCCTTTTTGAGCACCCAGTGTATTGTTGCTTGACCCAGACTTATTCTCCTCAATTGGCCAATCCCAAAAGGGAGGCCATGTGCTTCATAATCTTGACTTGTCCAGTAATGTCATCCACCTGATTTGAAGGGTCAAATGTTCCCAACGCTACTAGAAGGATCCCAGTACCATGATACTTCTTGGTTTTGTCTCCCACCCTTGTGCTTTCCCATTGAAGGGAGGTGCCCAAGGGAGGAAGCATCACATCCAGATTAGAATCAGGAGGCCATGTCTGTTGTGCTATGACAGCAGAACTGTAAACCACCCCAAAGACATACATTCCCAAGTGACAAAAAGAATGATTTGGTATACTGAAATTGGGATTTTTGCAGGCACAGTCTAAACACATATCTGCCTATTCTACCCCCACCCCATCCAAGTTCAGTATTTCCCAGTATGCATTGTAGGGCCACGTTTCCCTTGCACTACAGTGCATTGTTTAGTAGCCATACAGCCCTAGTCAGATGAGGGTACCAATCCACTAGTAGGCTGTCTTGGTATTCTTTCTTTAGTTGGTGTATAAATCAATCATTTATTCATTTAGTGGCTCTGTTGGCATGCTGGTGATAGTGTGCATGGAAAGTACATTTCCATGGGATTATGCCCGTTTGTGGTCTTACTTGGGTAATGAAGGGTATTCCTTGGTCAGAATGAAATCTTACAGGGTATCCAAAAATATGACATAAGTTTTATTCAAGAACAGCTGTGAGAATTTCAGCCAGCATCAAATGTCAGATTGGAATAGTAGTATTGTAGCCTGAGAATGGCCATGAGGCATCATCTGTGTGCATGTCTGTGGTTTGGGGGTACATTGTGATCAATCTCCCAGACCAAGGTTGGTCCCAGTGCTTGATTAATATGTCCCAGTTCTCCTCCTAGATGATATGAGTATATTGAGAAGAATCACAAGATTGCACTGCATCATTAATCTTGGTGTCTTCCAGGGTCATCTCTTGGGCTTTTATCACATTTTTTGGGTGCAGGGGGAGTTTTATCACATTTTTTGCATCGGAAAAGACTCCCATGTCCAGTTCACAGATGTATCCACTGGGAGATTGTTGCAGCCTGCTAGGCACAAGCTGGATTGGCACAAGAGTGCTATTTATGTTTTTATTTTAAAAGGTCTTTTCCCATGAGAATCCACATGAGTGACATACATGTTTTCATCCCAGACAGCAAGCTGCTGCCTTAGTTATTTTCCACACACAGGACATCCCTTAATAGTCCAGTCCTTTAGTTGCCATTCTCCTGACCATTGGTAACAGCCCATGAGTTGGTGAAAATGGATCAGGGCATGGTGGTAGGGGTGACCTGCATGGCCATCACCATAGCATAGGTCTTGGCCCGTTGGGTAGAATGTCCACATGTTGTCTTAGTCAAAAGATGACCATCCATTGGCCAAATGGCATCTGCAACTCTGCAGATCCTATCTGCTTTAGTTTCACAGAGTGGTCAGTAAGCCATGGTTTATTGCACATTTTTTAATCTTGTGCCCCAGGTAGCCCTAGGAGGGGCCAAAGCATTCTCTGGGAGTTGTTTGCGCCTTTCTGATAAGCTGGCTCTTTGCTTTTGGAGCTGCTAGTCCTTTGGGATGTTAGCCAGGCCTGATCTTGGAAGTACCATTTCCATTTTATGATTGAACTTTGTTGAAATTTTTTTATTTTATTGGTAGGCTTTGTCATCACCCAAGTGAAAATGGGTAGTTCAGGTTGCAGTGTCATATGTGGCATTCTAGATGTACAATGCCCCATCTTTATTAGTGCCCAAGAGCAAGCAAAGAAATGTCATTCAAAAAGGGTATATTGCGGAGCTCCTGGGTAACTCAGCTGATTAAGCATCTGACTCTTGGTTTCAGCTCAGGTCTCCACCTCATGGGTTGTGGGATCAAGCCCCACGTTGGGCTCTGTGCTCAGTGGGGAGTCTGCTTGAAGATTCTCTCCCTCTGCTCCCCCCAAATAAATAAACAAATCTTGCAGGGGGTGGTAGCTTCTGGAGGGTTTCAGATTCAGAGTCCATGAGGACAGTGCACCCCAGTGACAATTTCCTGCTGCCAGACCAATCAGTATGTAGAGGGGTTGTGGAAACCTGTAGCTCCATCAGACTAACAAGTTTCAAAGGTTCCAAAAGCTGTGCCTGGCCCATGGCTTGTTGAACAGCTTCTAAGGCCCGCTGCTGCAAAAGGCTTCATTTAAAATTGACTACTCTGCAGGTCATCTCAATGAAAGGAGCCAAGAAAGCACCCTGGTGGGACACATGCTATTTAAACTACCCAAAGAGGCCCTCTAGCAGTTGGGCTTCCTTTTTATTAGTGGGTGCTGCTAGGGCCTGTATTGTTTGATTGTTTCTGGGATACTTCTTTGGTTTCCTACCCAAGTGGCCCCTAGGAATTGCACCTGCTTTGCCAGGCTCAGGACTTTGTCTAGTTTTATATTCAAATTGGCACTAATCATTCTATCAGTGACCAAGTACAGCACTATAGCCACATATTTTTCATCAAGCCCATTCAATAATGGCATATTACAGGCTGTTTTGTATGAATGCAAATTGGTCCTAATCCTCATCCTGCAAAGGAACCAAGTAAAAGTCATTAGCCAGAGCAGTAACAGTGTATAAGTTTTCCATATGGATTGCCAGCATTGAAGTAATGGTGATAATGTCAGGGGCCCAAGCAGGAACCTCCATGTTTAACCTGTGATAATCTGTCAGCCTCTGAGGTCCAGAGGCCTTCTTGACTGGCCAGACTGGGCTATTAAATTTTGACAGAGTGGTTAATAGCACCTCTACTTATCTTAAGTGTTGAATTAATAGAATAATGTCCTTTTTGGTATTTTTGTTGAACAGTGTGCCATGCTTTGGGCATGGTGCTGGTAAGGAATGTACCTTGTCCATAATGCTTGAGTCTGCCCTTATTGTGGTGCCCACCCCTTGAGGTGGTGATGGTGTTCAGTAGCACACACAGTCAAAATGTTAATACCTATTTATGTACTCAGTGGTGGAACCACAATCATTAGCATCCAAAATGATCCTAAGAACCCCATCTAAAAGCCCATGTGGACTTATCTATCATAAGTAACTACATCCTCCTCAAAACTACCCAAAGCCGTTGTTTTAATTGTACCCCTATGGGTACCTAAAATTATTGTCATTGGGGCACTAATACCCAAGGGACCCAAAATAAATAAGTAAAAATTGTTTAAAAAATTACTTATTGAGGAGCAGGTATGTGTTAGGCACTATGTTAAGCAGTATTCACATTTCAGTCAGATTTTGTGTAATGGAAGAACAACAAAGCTTTTAGATGGTATAATAGAAATAACTTGCAGAATATAGTTGAGCCCCAGAATAGAGCAGTTACCTAAAAGGCAACTGGAGTTTTCATATCAGTTATTACACAGTTTTCTGAAGTACTGTCATTGGTACCATCTTATTTGTTAAGTTCCTGTAGTGTAGGCAGGGCATGTTATAGATAAAGAACCAAGATTTAGGAAGAGAGGTAGTTGACCCGGAGGCATCACTGGACAAAGTAGAGATAAAATTCAGTTAATGTCTTTTTTCTACTTATAATTGGGTGTGTGAACTTAGGTAGATGGACTTATTTCATCTTTGACGGCCTTATTTTCAAATCTGTAATTGGAGAGAAGTGAGGAAACTATTTACATGCTATCTTAGGTCTGGGGTTGTGATTTTATGTTGGGACAGCTGTCCTTAGTCTTTTGCTCACCCATTTTTGATTTCTTGTAAGTATATGTATCACATAGTACTTTTGTTGGCTTCCCCCCCTATTTTAGCCTCCTGGAAGACCATGTCCTGTGAGACATTTCCATAGATCTCTGTGGACTGCCCTCTGACTTTGTTGTCCATTAAAGTTATTATGCCTCCCCTCCCCCAACCATCATCTACTAGTTATGAGAATTCTACCTTGTCTATGCTACTCTGTCCTCATATCTCCATTGCTATCAGAAGCTAAAATTTAAAAAAAAAAAAAAAAGAAGCTAAAATTTTTTTAGTGTCTTCTGTCAGCCTTAAACTATAGAACACACTTAACTGTGAATCTTCTCAGGAAGGACTATGCCTGTATCACTAGTAGTTTCCTTTAAACAGAGTATTCTCAGAGCCCTCATGAGGAACATACTCAACTGGTAGGTCTTCTGAGTTTAATAATAGATCCTTTCTGGTATGCTTTCCTGTGCCTTTAAATTCCTTCCTTCACAGTCTGCTACAATGATTTTGTCATCTCTCTGTCATTTAATACACACCATTGCTTTTTCCTAGAGCTACCCAGTAAGATGTTAGGCCATTCCAAAGGCCCGTACAGAGCCTTACGTCCTGTTTCAAAGGAGAGTGCCCTGTATCCAAGAACACTCCCATATCTTGTTTTCTCTAACCACACTCTCAGCAACCACCAGCATATTTTCCTGGTTCTTGCTGGCCTGTTCCTGCAGCACTCTAGCATATATTTAATTACTAATTTAATATTAAAAGGCTATCTTAGAGGTTGTCCTGCCCTGAAACAAGGAGGTTAGGCTGTTTTATCCTCTATCATTCTCCACTGGCTATGGGCCTCATCCTGGAGGGAAGGAAAGGGTAGACAGGGCAGTGTGGAGCGTAACCTCACAGGAATCTCTGCCAGGTGATTCTTTTCAACCCTGGGCAGATCTCCAGAGAAAAGTGTGGGTATGAACCATTAGCAAGTCAACACAGGAGCAAGTGGGAAGATTTGCCTCATATAGTAGAATATGGGAATCCAGTTTGGCCATCAAGAGCATCTACTACAAGTATCCCAGGTACCTCCTATGTCCTAGTGACTTTACCAACAAACATCATTTCATTCAGTGGTGCACTAGAAAACACTTGATCAGGTTTCAAGAGCGTTATTATGCACATCCCTTTGCAAATACAAGTTCAATAACATTTCATTGGTAGCTCAAAATTAGGGATGGAGTGTTTACATCACAGAAATATGCAAATACAACAATTCAAGGCCCCACCCCTCAGAACTTGTTAAACTTTGAGGAGCAGGGGATCTGGGTGGCTTAGTCACTCAAGTGTCTGACTTCGATTTCGATTTCGGCTCGGGGTCTTAAGATGGAGCTCCTCCCCGCCTCGGGCTCCATGCTGGGTATGGAGCCTGCTTAAGATTGTCTCCCTCTGCCCCCTCCTTCCTCTCTAAAAAAATAAAATAAAATAATAGAGATGCCTGGGTAGATCAGTCAGTTAAGTGTCTGCTTTCAGCTCAGGTAATGATCCCAGGGTCCTGGAATGGAGTCCCACATCTGGGTTTTTGCTCAGCAGGAAGCCTGCTTCTCCCTCTGCTTGCCACTCCCACTGCTTGTGTGCTCTGTCCCTCTCTTTTTTGCTCACTCTCTCTCTTTCAAAAATAAATAAGATCTTTAAAAATTATTTCACTCAGCATAATCTCTTCCAGTCCCGTCCATGTTGCTACAAAAGTCGGGTATTCATCCTTTCTGATGGAGGCATAATACTCCATAGTGTATATGGACCACATCTTCTTTATCCATTTGTCTGTTGAAGGGCATCTTGGTTCTTTCCACAGTTTGGCGACCGTGGCCATTGCTGCTATAAACATTGGGGTACA
>PISX010020551.1:16667-35653 GCA_004024625.1 Mellivora capensis | reverse complement strand
AACCCCCCATGTTGCATCTCCACTTCCTCATATCAGGGAGATCATATGATAGTTGTCTTTCTCCGGTTGACTTATTTCACTAAGCATGATACCCTCTAGTTCCATTCACGTCATTGCAAATGGCAAGATTTCATTTCTTTTGATGGCTGCATAGTATTCCATTGTGTATATATACCACATCTTCTTTATCCATTCATCTGTTGATGGACATCTAGATTCTTTCCATAGTTTGGCTATTGTAGACATTGCTACTATAAACATTTGGGTGCACGTACCTCTTCGGATCACTACGTTTGTATCTTTAGGGTAAAAACCCAGTAGTGCAATTGCTGGGTCATAGGGTAGTTCTATTTTCAACTTTTTGAGGAATCTCCATGCTGTTTTCCAGAGTGGTAGCACCAGCTTGCATCCCCACCAACAGTGTAGGAGGGTTCCCCTTTCTCCGCATCCTCGCCATAGGCTGGGCTTGTTTTGATTTAAGTTCGCTCTCTGTGTCTCTCCTTCTGGTACCACTGGGCCAACTTGTGTATATTCTCAGAGGAACAAGTGGTCAAGCCCAGTTGTGCAGGCTCTTTCCAAGTTTTTGGTTACGTCATGTTGCTAATATTCCACTAATAAAGTCAAAGGGTTGAATCCAAGATGCAGGATCAGGGTATAGTCTCCCTCTTTAATGAAAGGAACTGTGAAGTTATATGGCAAAGTCTATGGATATGGAGTGGGGGGCAGGGTTATGAAGAACTGAGGCTATTAATCTATCACAAATAATGAACACTAGGGAGTGAGAATGGAGGGTGGAAGTTTGTGACTTTTTTTTCATGGCAAGAATATGGTACATTAAATCTTGGCCTTATAGCATAGTTTAGAGAAAATTAACTGTCCTCAATTTCTTTATCTGTGAGTAGAGATTAAGGGGTATCTGTATTGCTGGGTAATTGCGCAGAATAAAGAGATAGCACTTATAAAACATTTGTCATGTGGTATATTTTGAATTTACATTTCTTTCCTCTTCTCCTTCAGAGTACTATTTCAGAGTGTATATACCTAAAAAACAAGAAGGCTATTATAAAGTAAATAAACACACAAAAATAAAAAAATACAATAAAAGCAAATAAATACATAATGATAGTGTGCGCTAATATAGAGAAGGAATATAAGGGAAAAAATTAGCCTGAAGGGGATATTCAATGAAGATTAATGGAGTGGATTAGAGAGGGTATTCCAAGGCTAGAGGGGGATTAGAAAAATGTGGCGATGATGTCAAAACGAATACATTTAGGACATCCCACAATAGTGTCTTGTCTCTTTGTGGGAGACTAGGGAAAGAGGCCTGTTCCAGCTGGATGCTTAAGAACTCTGAAAAAAATAACTCTTCTCTCACTTCCCTTTGGTATCTTGTCTTCCAGGATTCTTTATAGATTTGCAAAAATGGTGAGAGGACCCAGGAGACTGAGCTTAGATGTGCTTTCCTTTTCTTCTGTCTTCTGATCTTTTCTCACTGTTCATTCTAATCTTTGGTAGGAATGGATATGCCATTATGTTTTTATTCATTTAGCATTTACTGAAGGCTAAGTGTGTACAAAACATTATACTTGTTGCTGAGGAGAGGTGATGTGATGAGGTAGTGGTGGTGGGATGTGTGTACAGAGACATATGACAAAGGGTTTCTGCCATCAGGGAGCTGGATATCCTCCATTTCCTCCCACCTCCACTAATCACTATTTTTTACCTGTACTGTGTCTCAGACTGGCCTCTATGAATACCAGCTGAGTTCTTCTTCTTCTTTTTTTTTTTTTAAGATTTTTATTTATTTATTTGACATAGAGAGAGATCACAAGTAGGCAGAGAGAGGCAGGCAGAGAGAGAGAGAGAAGGGGAAAACAGGCTCCCTGCCAAGCAGAGGGCCTGATGTGGGCCTGGATCCCAGGACCCTGAGATCATGACCTGAGCAAAGGCAGAGGATTAACCCACAGAGCCACCCAGGCACCCCAAATATCAGCTGAGTTCTAGCCTTCTGGTTTCCACTGGAATTGAGTCAATGAGACAGATCAACAGGTTGTTAGAGACTAGGAAGTAAGGGTTAGGTTACTGCCCTGCAGCCTTAACAATTGGCAATGGCTACATTCCTAAAGTCACAGCTCCCATCTGGTAGTCCTTTCCCAGAGCTATAGCTACAGCTTCCCATGAGTTCTGGTAACTGATTCCTCTCTTGGACTAGAGCTGGTAATAGCTCCCCAGTGTTGCTAGTCCTGGGCTGTTTCATCAGTACTTGTTGGTTTCCCTTCAT
Organism: Mellivora capensis; assembly: GCA_004024625.1. Lineage (NCBI taxonomy): Eukaryota > Metazoa > Chordata > Mammalia > Carnivora > Mustelidae > Mellivora > Mellivora capensis. The sequence goes on along the minus strand of PISX010020551.1, from coordinate 33,369 downwards.
CTACCCGTATCATGGTAGATAGCCCCTTCAGTAGACCTTCTTCAGTTACCCCTTCTGGTTATACCATCTGTGTTCTGTCAAAACCACGATACAACTTCCTACTGTAGAGTCAATATATAAATTGAGAAACAGGTGGTGCTAATAGGCTTTCTCTTCAAATTCAAGATTTGCTGGATTAATGATATCCTATTTTTTAACATGTATTTTCATACAGTTACCTTTACGTTTGGAAAATGATTTTATCTGTGTTATAGTTGCATTTTTCTTCCTTCCTCTCCCTCCCTCCCTCTCCTTCTTTCTTTTTTCTTCCTTTCCTTCCTTCTTTTTCTTCCTTCCTTCCTTCCTTTCTTTCTCTAGCTCTTTCTTTGTGTCTTTCTTCCTGATGTTTCCTTGCTCTGGGTAGTAAGACAAAGAAGACATTTGAAATCTAAGCAACCCTGATACAAAACTATAGAACAGGTGTTTTGAGGAAAGAGATTACCACTAAAGCCAGAAAATTTGGTGCCCATTTTATATTAGAAAAATGTAAAATTCTGGTGTTTCTATTTAGGTATTATACTTTCTCACGACTTATACTTCTAATCTAAATACCACACTCACAATAACCTCCCTGCATCCTTGCCATCTGTTACCAAATCTTATATATTCTACTTTCCCAATATCTCAAGGTTTATTTTTTAAATCCCACTGTACATTCCTCTTTAAATTCTATCCTATGGTATATTTGAAATAGGCAATAGTTCTTAAACTTGTATTTATAATGGCTTAATTTAACTTTTTCTCCCTAGCCAAACTCAACTTATCCTATGAATCCTATTTACAATTTTTGCAGAAACTCATTCTTGTTAATTCAAGGTTAACTCAGTTACACTATTTCCCGATGAAATATGAGACAAGAGCCTCACCCAGGGTCTGGATTCGGCATTCTATGTTTCCTATCTACTTCTATGATATTTCACTGCTGTTCACATGAAGCCATGCTAAACCACCTGCAGTTCCCCAAACAACGTGCTTGGTGCTTTTCCTGCCTCTGTTTTCAGACATGTAGTTCTTTTAACTGGGTAAACCACAGTCCCCTTTTTCTCTCTTTACCTTATTCACTTCATAGGAATAAATAAGTGTCTATTTTCTTTATTTGACTACTCTTTCCAAACATTTGATAAACGCCCAGCTTACAAAAGTCCTATGGTAGTAAGATCATTCCCACTACAAAGGTAAGGAAACTGACGCTTAGAGAGATACCCAACATTAAAAATTTGATAAATAGGGACACCTGGGTGGCTCAGCTGGTTAAGCGGCTGCCTTCGGCTCAGGTCATGATCCCAGCGTCCTGGGATCGAGTCCCACATCGGGCTCCTTGCTCGGCAGGGAGCCTGCTTCTCCCTCTGCCTCTACCTGCCATTCTGTCTGCCTGTGCTTGCTCTCTCTCTCTGACAAATAAATAAATAAATAAAATCTTTAAAAAAATTTGATAAATATATCAGTTGTGGAGGTGGAACTGAAATTTCTCTTTCTGACTCTAAATTTTGTGTCTTACTTTCTACTTACCATAACCTAACTATTTATTCATACAGGAGATATTTGTGGAATTCCTAATATGTAGTAATCGCTGGAATACAGGGATAGTTTAAAAGTACTCGCAGTTCACTGGGAAGGGTTGTAAGTGGAGAGATGGACATGACACCAATTAGAGAAGTGGTAAATGACAGTAAAGGAGGGGCAGAGAGAAATGCCATCCTCTGGGAAGGCAGGAGAATTTTCCTTAGAGAGATAACATTTAAGTTAGTTTTTGAATGTAAGTAAGGCTTCCCTATGCAGAATGAAATTCAAGAAGGATAACTGATACTGTGTTTATTTAAAATTTTGATTTTTACTTATTATAATTTTTTGCATTGATTTATATTTTTTAAGTATTGCATTAAAGTGTTTGTCTTGATTCCTGAGCATTTTTGTGCCACCTTTAAACTTGGTGCTTGAAGCAAGCGCCTTGCTCTTCCCATTCTAGTCCTTTTCCTATAAGTCATCAGAGGGAAAGGTCTAATTTTTCCAGTAAAAAGTGACAATCCAAACTTGGTAGAATGAAGGGTGTGAGCTAGGGACAGTGGTGAGTGTGGAGACTACCCAAAGACAGGGCTGCTGCTGGACAGTGAAATGGCTAGGTCACAGCCTAGAAATCTTGGTTTTGATTTTTTGAAAGAGTCATCGGAAATCTTTTTGAAAAAAATAAAGAATGGTAAAATCAGACTTGATTTTTGAGAGATCTTTTTATAGAGGACCGAGTGGAGGAGGCAAGACTTAAACATGACAATAAACTATGAGTTGGTTTCATCAAACAAGATAAGGAATATTGGAAACCTAAATAAAATCAATAAAGCTAGATAGTGTAGGAGGGGTAATTTGATGTTATATTTAATTTTTCAATAGAAGTTTCTCTTGCCAAGTATAGAATTATTTTTTTCCTTCAAGGAAAGCTCATTTAGATAAGACTTTTTTTTTTTTAAAGGATTTTATTTATTTATTTGACAAAGAGAAAGAGGGAGAGATCACAAGTAAGCAGAGAGGCAGGCAGAGAGAGAGGGGGAAGCAGGCTTCCCGCTGAGCAGAGAGCCTGATGTGGGGCTCGATCCCAGGACCTGGAGATCATGACCTGAGCCAAAGGCAGAGGCTTAACCCACTGAGCCATCCAGCGCCCTAGATAAGACTTTTTAAAGTCATCATCTTGTCTTCTACTTTTTAATATTTAACTTGTCTCTAGTTAAGCTATAAAATGATAGTGAAGTGCAACTTTACATCTTCACCACATAGTACCTTATCTGACCAACTTTGCTTTTCTTGTTCTCCCAAAAAATCAATAGCAGAGTTGATTTTGTTTAGTATGTCACCACTTAGTTAAAAGTAAAAATAAAATGTAAGTGGGGCACCTGGGTGGCTCAGTGGGTTAAGCCTCTGCCTTCGGCTCAGGTCATGATCTCAGGGTCCTGGGATCGAGCCCCACATTGGGTTCTCTGCTCAGCAGGGAGCCTGCTTCCTTCTCTCTCTCTCTTTCTGCCTGCCTCTCTGCCTACTTGTGATCTCTCTCTCTGTCAAATAAATAAATAAAATCTTTAAAAATAAATAAATAAAATGAAAGAAAGAAAAGAAAGCAAAACAAGTGCGAGACGCCTGAGCAACTGCAAGTATCTCCCAGTCACTCGAGAATTGCCTCTCACAATACTTTACAAACTGTCTTCAACCCTAATAAGGAGAAAGTTCCTCTACTACATAAATGTTCAACTCATTCTACTGTAGTTTTCTCATTTGTTGACTTAGCAACAGCCTTTGACTCTGAGAGTTTTTGTTTTTATTTATTAATTTTTAGAAATTAGAGCTTATAAGGTGGAAACATTGATTTACCTAATGAAGTAAGCATCCTTGGAAGATAATTTGTCGAACTATAGGGCGACCAGGGTCATGCCATGTTTCATAAATGAAATTGTGCTAATTTTTTTTTTTTTGAGAGGGTCTCAGAGTAACTATACTGGGGAATTAAGATATGAAAATGGTAAAGGTCAACTGTGAGTAGCATTTAGTGTCCCTGATCAGGTCATACCATGTCATTGACAAGAGTTATAGCTACAAAAGTATGAAGTTAAAAAGAATGGAACAAAGGCTATAGTAAGTTTGCTCTGGAAAAATATGAGGCAATAAGTAACTTTACTTTGGCAATGACTCCTGGCTGACTTGGATAGTATCATTTAATAGATTTTTTCTGAGTATGTTCCTAATAGGAAATCTTCGTCATGAAGCTCAATGCCAAGTGCCTTATCTTGGAAGTTCCTATCTCTTCTTTCAGTGGACAGAGAGTTTTTGAGAAGCCCTTCTTCAGTTTGATTACTAGAACCTTCTCTAAGCAATTAGGAAAATGAAAATGCATTTCTAGTGGATGTTAATTAGGATTCTTTTTTTTTTTTTAATTTCTTTTCAGCGTAACAGTATTCATTGTTTTTGCACCACACCCAGTGCTCCATCCAATACGTGACCTCCTTAATACCCACCACCTGGATCCCCTAACCTCCCCTCCTCCCTTCAAAACCCTCAGGTTGTTTTTCAGAGATTCTGTTAGCATCATCCTTCCCTCCTTCCTTCCTTCTTTGTCTTTTACAATTTTATAGTTTTACATTTAAATTTAGGTTTACAATCCATTCTAAGTTATTCTTTTGTATGAAGAGTGAAGTATAGGTTAAGGTCAATTTTTTTTTTCTCTCTTTTGGCTTATGGATAGTCAATTGTTTTATGCCATTTGTTGAAAAGAAATCCTATCTCCACTGAATTGGCTTCACACTATTGCCAAATACAAACTGACAATATTTGTGTCTATGTTTTTTTAGATTTTCTCTTCTGTTCCATTGATCATTTTCCTTTCACTAATACCATCCTGTTTTGATCACTGTAACTTTGCAGTAAGTCTGAAAAATCAGATACTGAGGGTTCTTTAACTTTGATCTTACTTTGGCTTTGAATTCTTTTGGTTATTCTTATTATTTTACTTTTCCATTTAAACTTTAGAAGCAGTTTTTTTATATCTTCTGAGAAGAAGAATCATACTTCCAGGTTTTTTATTGGGATTTCATTAAATCTACGGGTCAACTAGGGGAGAATTGACATCTTGACAATATTCTGCCTTCCAACTAATGGATACTGCATATCTTTCCATTTTTTTTAAAAGGTCTTCAATTTCTTTCATCAGAGTTTTGAAATTCTCAGCATACATACCATGCATGTATTTTTGTCAGATTTACACCTCAGTATTTAACCTCTGTTGGAGATCTAAGCAGTACTTTTCAAAATTTCAATTTTCACTTGTACACTTATATAGTAACAGATGAATTTTTATAGTGATATTGTATGTTATGACTCTTTTCAATTTACTTATTAATTCCAGCAATTTTTTTAATTTATTTTGGGATTCTTCTACATAGAAAATTATATCACCCGTGTATAGAGATAGGTTTACTTCTTCTTTTTCAAACTGAATGCATGCCTTTCCTTTTTATTCTCTTGTTTTATTACTATGGTGAGAATCTTCAGGCATATTGAAAAGAAATGTGAGAGCAAACATCCTTGCCTTGTTCCTTATCTTAAAGGGAATACATTCAGTTTTTCAACATTATTATCTTATTTGTTGGTATTTTATAGATTCCTTTTACCAGGTTAAGGAATTTCCCTTTCATTTTTACTTTTTAAAATTTTATTAATCATGAAAAAATTTTGAATTTTGTCAAATCTTTTTCTGCATTTCTTCATATGATCATGTGGTCTTTCTTTAGTATGTTAATATGATGCATTATATTGATTTTTGAGTGTTGATCAGCATTGCATTCCCAGGATAAACCTCACTCAGTCATGATCATATTATCTTTTTAAAACATTGCTGAATTCAGTTTGCTAATGTTTGCTTGGAAATCTTTGTGTCTAAGTTTATGACAGTATTGTTCTGTAGTTTTATTTTCTTAATACTTTTTTGGTATCAGAGTAATATTGGCCTGCTAAAATTAGTTTGAAAGTCTTATCTTCACTTACAATTTCTGGAAAAGATTGTGTAGAATTGGTATTATTTATTTCTCACAAGTTTAGTAGAATTTGTTAGCAAAACCATCTGGGCTTGGAATTTGCTTTGTTGAAACATTTTTGAATTTGATTTCTTTAATAGATATATGACTATCTAGGTTATCTCTTTCTCTTGAGTGAGTTTTAGTAGATTGTCGACTACAATATAAGATAAAATATAATGACTTATAGTTTGTGTTATATAAAAAATCTTTGCAAAAACCAAGGTGATGAAGATCTTCTCCTAAGTTTTCTTCTAGAAATTTTAGCTCTTAATTTAAGGTCGATGATCCATTTCAGGTTAATTTTTGTATACGTTGTGAGGTAAAGGGTGAAGTGCATTTCTTAATTATGTGGCTATCCAGTTGTTTCAGCACCATTTGTTAAGAAGATTATCATTTCTGCATTGAACTACCTTGGCACCTTTGTTGAAAACTGATTGACCATATACTTGCTATTTCATTTTGCTGGTCTCATTGTCAGTCTTTATAATGATACCAAACTGTGTTAGTTATTGAGACTTTTTAATTTTTGGAACCAGAAGGGTAAATCCTTCAGCTTCGTTCATCTTTATCAAAGTAGCTTTGTTGACTATCTGTCCTTTTTTATGATTATAAAACTTTTATTGATCTCTTATCTTATTAAATTACTGCCAAAACATACACATAACTTTATGAGGTTCTTGTGGATTGATATATTGTTAGTTATTATTAATATATTATTGTTTATTTATTTTAAAATATTCCCCTCTTTACTACCTGTGTTTTTTAAAAGTCTTTATTTTAATTCTGGTTAGCTAACATACAGTGCTGCATTAGTTTCAGTTATACAATATAGTAATTCAGCACTTCTATACATCATCATGTGCTCATGATGACAAGTGCACTCCTTAATCCCCATCACCGATTTAAGCCAGCCCTGCCCACCGTAATCACCAGTTTGTTCTCTATAATTAAGAGACTGTTTCTTAATTTGTCTTTCTTTCTCTTATTTTTCCCTTTGCTTGTTTGTTTTGTTTCTTGAATTCCACATATGAGTAAAATCATATGGTATTTGTCTTTCTCCGACTGACTTACTTTATTTAGCATTATACTCTCTGGTTCCATCCTTGTTGTTGCAAATGGCAAGATTTCACTCTTTTTTATGGCTTAGTTATAGAAATATATCTATTGATATAATCTCTATATGAGATATATGTATAATTTATACATAATATATAAATTATATGTAATTTTATTTATATTTTTAAATTATATTTAATGTATGTATATAATTACATAAGTCTATCTATCCAGGTAGGTAGACAGATAGATATATACCACATCTTCTTTATCCATTCATCAATCGGTGGACACTTGGGCTACTTCCATATCTTGGCTATTGTAAACATCTGAGTACATGTATCAACTTGAATTAATGTTCTTGTATTCTTGGCTGATTATCTGTCCTTTGAATTTTTACAATAAAAAGCTTGCTGGGATTTTATTTGGATTGCATTTAATCTATAGCTCAATTTTGGGGAAAATGACATCTAAGCAATGTTGATCAACTGATCCATTAATATGGCATCTGTCTCTATTTGCTTAAGTCTTTAATTTTTTTTTGCAGCTATGTTTTGAAGTTTTTAGTGTATAGGTCTTATACATATTATATATGGTCCTTTTGAGTTTGTTTTTATGCTTTGTGAGGATGAATCTCAGCAAGATTTAGTCTAGGGTTATTTTGCTCCACTACTGTGGTAAAACCCTTCTGAATACTTTACCTAGTGCCCTTTGGATTACAAGATTTTCCACTGTGTTTCATGGGAGCACGAATGATTCCTAGCCCTACGTGAATTTTGGAGATTGTTTCCTTGATTCCTTTCTGGTGTTTTTGTTTGTTTGTTTGTTTTTTGTTTTGCCAGCATCAGGTAGTTTATCGTACATGCATGTACTAATCAGTACTTAACAATATTTAAAGGGGACTTTCTATAGATCTCTGGAGCTTTCTCTTGCAGCTCTCCACTCTACAGTACTGTGCCTTACAAACTCTGGCTGCCTTGGCCTCTTTCATCTCTCTCCCCTGTCTCCTCAACTCGTGGGAATTATCAGACTTGGTCTGGGATCCCACCTCCACAAGAGGAGTAATCTGGGGGAATTGAGGTGCTCACCACACTATTCCTCCTCCTTCAGTGCTCCCTGTTCCGTGTTGCCTGATTTCCAATATCGGAAAGCCATTGTTTCATATATTTTACACAGGTGTTTAATTGTTTCACAGTTTTAGTTGTTTTAATTCATAAGTTAAATCTGGTCTCTGTTTACTCCAATTTTACTGGGAGCAGGGATGATATTACTTTTTAAATCTTCCATCTCTTTTTATCTTCTTGCATGTATACATTTGTATTTTGAAAGCTACTTTCTCTCTACCTAGTGTGGAAATGATGACTCTTTTTATTTTAACTATGACTTTTGAAGTAGGAGTTTCAGATAAGACTCCAATTCCATAGAGAACGGGGATATAATATAGACACTGTTGTGGGTGTGAAAAGGTTTATTACTCACTCTGTGAAGCTTTCTAAGGAGGGCAAGGCAGGCTTCCAAGCAGGTCTGAAAATAGCTTGTGAGAGCAAGGAAAAGAAGACTGGCTTGGTTTTTATTGTGATAATGGTGGGGCTGGGGTAAAGTTCCATTACCCTGGGGCAGACTTACATGGTGTGAACTTCCTACTGGAGCTAAAGGATAGAGCTTTCTTACCAGCTTAAACACATGTGGGACATAAGAGGAAACGGCAGTGGTAAGGCTTGAAACTGTCAGCAGTCAAACATCAAAAATGAAGTCAGACTCTTAATTAGAGCTCACCCCTGATATTTTACTGGTGACTGAAATGGGCCATGTTTCATTTAATTGAATTTGAGCTTGCTTAAGTAAGTCATTATGGCACTCTATAAGACCTGTAGCCTGAGGCCAATAGGAGAGGTGAAAGCTTAATTAAATGTATTTTTCAAGACCACAACATTGTGTATTATGTGAAATGAAATGGATGTCTTGCTCACCGTTAGTAATGTTTGGAACCTGGAAGGATATAGGGAGTGTCTTAGTGAGACCTTGTATTGTGGCTCTCATATGTGCAGATACATGGGAGATCTTGATTTATATTTGGGTATCTATGAGACAAAAGATTCCTAGAGTTCTTTACCATAAACAAGGCAATATTGATTAAAGAATTATTGCTGGAATAGATGGACCAGCCAAAGACATTGGCTTAAGAGTTTGTTTTCCACCCCCTCACTTTAAATCTGGAGGTGTCTTTGGGTCTAAAATGAGTTTCTTACAGACAGCATATCAATGGGTCTTGTTTTTTTATCCATTCTGATAGCCTGTGTCTTTTGAGTGGGACATTTAGCCTATTTACATTCAGGGTAACTACTGAAAGATATGAATTTAGTGCCATTGTATTGCCTGTAAGGTGACTGTGACTGTATAGTGTCTCTGGTCCTTTCTGGTCTATGTTACTTTTAGATTCTCTGCTTAGAGGACCCCTTCAATATTTCTTATAGGGCTGGTTTGGTGTTTGTAAATTCTTTTAGTTTTTATTTGTCCTGGAAGGTTTTTATTTCTCCTTCTATTTTCAATGACAGTATTCTTGGCTGCATATTTTTCTCATTTAATGCTCTGAATATATCATACCAATCCCTTCTGGCCTGCCAGGTCTCTGTGGATAGGCCTGCTGCCAATCTAATATTTTTACCTTTGTAGGTTATAGACCTCTTGTCCCAAGCTGCTTTCAGGATTTTCTCTCTGTCTCTGAGACTTGTAAGTTTTACTATTAGGATGGGGTGTTGACCTATTTTTATTGATTTTGAGGGGGGTTCTTTATGCCTCCTGGATTTTGATGATTGTGTCCTTCCCCAAATTAGGGAAGTTCCCTGCTATAATATATAGCAATATAATATATAACTTCTGAGGCATGTGACAAGGAAGTGAAGACAGGAAAAACCGCCTCCTCCTACAGGTGGGCTATGCCAGAAGGTCCAGGTTTGGTTCTATCCCGGGGGCACTATTTCCGTTTTAGCGAGGGAGCTTGGCAGCCTTGCTGAGCTTTGTAGAGTGTTGCTTTTATAATCCAGTCATTTTGAGCAGTTGAGTAAGACAGTCACAGTCAAGGCCTGTGAGAGCCTTTGTTCCTGTCATGATCCAAAAAGCAGTCAGCCATTGCCCCTCTAATGTCATATAGTATGTACCTGAGGAGGTCAGCTTTTTACACCTGAAAACCAAGGGCAACTTGTGACCATCATGGATGGTTCATAGACTCCAACAGGTATTAGAGGAGGTTGCTAAGGCCTCTACAATAATAAAGTCTCTGGGGGTAATGCTAAGGAGAGTGTGATTGTTATTGCACTTTGGACAGATTCTGTAGCCTTTTGTTGTGGGGAGTTGCATTCAAGGTGGGTCATTTGGTGAGAAATGGCATAAATAGTCTTAAGAAAACTTTTAAAATTAGGAATATGTTGCTTCAGAACACAAAAATGCTTAAAAGATATTGATCTTGTTTTAATCCTATGGGTGCTTAAAGAATCATTGATAGTTGTTTTATGAAAATGTTAGAAATGAAATGGCCTTTAGTTTACAAACTGATTTTCAGGAGTTTAACCAAGATGTCATGTACAAAGTATGGCTCAGTGATCTTTTTCTGTGCATGAACTCTTGTATTTGTATATCCTGAATGAGTACAGCAAGTGAATCTCCTTGGAGGAGGAAGACATCAGTATATCATGACTATGCAGAATTTAGGCAAGGCAATTTTTCTGATGGCTAAAGTGAGATATGGATTTGTCCTCTATTTTATGTTCATTTACTCTCCTGAGAGCATAGAGGGCATCTTATTCAAATTTAGTGCTATCCCTAAGTTTAATTTAAGCACTGATATTGATTAAGGTCATGAAAGGTTGCCAATTGGTACATTTCAACAGATGTTAAAAGTAATTTAGATCATCTGTTGTAGAGACACAAAAACTGATCAGCGCCCTTTTATCTTTCTATTGTATAAATTCTTTTAGTTTTGCATTTTGGATTTCCAATTAGGTCAAATTATGGATCTCTGTTGCAGTTTTTTATTTCCTCTCCCTGTACATCCAAAGTTGTGTGTTTTTTTTTTCCTTGTGGTTACTGCATATACTTTGGTGGGAGTAGGTAATTCTCTTCATTTTTCTACCTTGTTCATATTTTAAGTTTCTTCCTCTAGAGAGTCTCCAGTCAGTGTTATCAGGATGCGTGATGACTACTGTTCCTCACATAAGTGACCAAACATAAGTGGTCTGTATAAGATGTCAGTGGGCCTGTATATTCCACAGGGTATCTTCCTTTATCCTGAGTTCTCCGTGGAATTAGAACCAATTCCTGGCTGAGGCATGCAACAGTCACAGGGTAAGAATCATTCTCCTAAGCTTAGCATCAGTCATAGCTTATTCTAGAACTGGACACACAATTCAATCTGAGATACACAGGTAGGTCTGGTCCAAGATACATGACCTGAGAGCCACATTAAGTGGCTGTCCCTAAATGTTCATTATCAAAACTTCCTACTGAGGTTGGTTCAATCTCTGACAGAAGTTCAGTAGAACTTAGCAAGGGCAGCATGAAAGGGCACAGCTCAAAGTGCAAGCTTGCCAGCAGGCAGCAGCATTGCCCAAAGAACATGCAAGACAGCAGGCAGTAGAGCCAGTGAGCCAAGGGTTTAATCCAACAAATTCCCTTTATACCTTTTACACCCATAAGAAAAGAAAAGTTAAATGGTACATGGTTATAGTAAACCAAGGAGTTCTTAATTAAGTATGAGTTCAGCTAGAAAAATAAATAATTGGACTATTGATGATTGGTCAACAGGGAGGTAGGTTAAAGGCACAAAAGAGAGTGTAATCATTTTTCCTAAGGTAGAGAAGGAGGGAGAAGAGAAGGATTCAAAGAAAAGGAAACGTTGAGCTGATTTGGAAGGAAGATTACTCCAGGAAGAATGAGGTGTGGTATTAGAAACTGAAAAGATTGCATATGCAGAGATGTGCAATAATTATAAAACTCTCAAGATGATCAAAGCGGAAGGTTCACATCAGCAGGTAGGCTGAAGCAGAGAATGGAGATCTTTGTACCCCACTGAAGGAAAATCATGATAAAGTCTGCATTTGGAAAGACCACTAATGCAGCATACGTGAATGACTTGGAGCGAATATCTAGAAGCAGGGAGACCCAAGCCTACTGTTAACCCATATAGAACTTTTATGCAAAGTTGAAAAGTGTACTCTTTCTCAAGGTACTTTATTTTTTGGAAAATAGTCACATCACTGATTATAGTAGATGTTTTACTGTAAAGTGAGAAAATTTTCGCAGAAAAATATAAATCTATAATGCCCATGATGTAAATGATGCCTTCATTAATAATCTCAAGTGTGGTGACTATGTAGATCACAAACTGTACAAACATGTCTGTCTGTCTGTCTATCCATCCATCCATCTACTAACAAATAGCATTAACTCAGGGTGGTAAAATCCAAGGGCTTGGTGGTCTATGATTACTCAGACTCAAAATTCTAGATGCAAGATTTGAAGAAGCAGTGGGACTCTTAAGGTGATCTTTTTTTTTTTTTTTTTTTTTTTGGTCTTGGGAATCTGGGTGGGTAATTATGTCATCTGCTAAAATAGGTAATAGAAAAGGACACAGGATGGTGGTTGGTGTGACTTAGGAAATGAATTTGGTTTAGTTTTACAGAAGCTAAATTTGTAGTGTTTGTGGGCTTATCTATAGGCCATTAGATATATTGATCTGGATCTCAAGACAGGAAAGATTGAAGCCATAAGCTTAGTAGTCACTAACATATAGGCAGTTGTAAAAACCATGGGAATGCTTAATTATAGGCAAACTGGATGACTGAAAGAGCCAAGACTAAGCATTGTCCCGTGGTCTCTCCCTCTCATATTTTTCTTGATATCTTGAGAGGATTCTTATATGATTTCATAGATGGAGGAACTGAATCTGTCAAGGGGCTGGCATAGGACTGTTACTCTTCTAACCTGATGGGTGGGGGCTCAGAGACAGAATGAATTCAATTTTTAAAAAAATGAAGTAGTGTGCCTTTTCTTAAACCTGCTAATTCATACTCTGTGCATGGAGGCACCAGAGCTTTTTGGCTGAAGACACTGGCCTGGAGGCCAGTATTCCTTCAACATGAGAAAGTGGCATCCTACAATGAGCATGGAATGTGGAGAGAAGAACCAGAATAGAGATGACACAATGATAAGGGCAATCTGGACAGAGAGCAGTAAGCAAAATGGTTAGGGACATTGACTTTGAGATCAGGCTGCCTGGGTTATAATGCAAGCTCTGCCTCCTACTTATTATATTACATGTAAATTAACCTCATGGTGTCAATTTCTTTATCTGTAAGATGGGATAGTAATGGAATGACCTTATAAGGTTCTTTTACTAGTCATAGGATTAAATGAAATGATGTGCATAAGGCTTTTAGTTGAGTGCCTTGCACATTACTTTTCAGTACATGTTAGTGATAAGCATTTTACTTAGAGAATCCATGTGTTTGCTGCTACACAAGGATGTCTTTAGAGTCTGTGTAGAAAAATATAATGTACATATTGATTAATTGATGCTTCTTCCAATTTATCACAGAAGAAGCTGAGGTGGCACTACCATAAGATACAAATATAAAGAGAGTATAATGAAGGGATAGATAAGTTGAGTCATATAAATCCAAGAGGATGTAGAAACATAGGCCATAACATCCAACACTATATCTGTAAGTGGGCCATATATTTAGGTGAATAAAGCAAAGACAGTGGAATCTAGATTTTGGGCTATTTCTTCTTTCCAAGACAGTCCTGGAGGTCAGGCTGTTCCTGTATTTCCACCCTGCACCTCTTGCATTTCGGCAACATAATGTTAACTCTGCCTAAAGGAAAAATATTTACAGAGAGTTATTTTCTCCTGTCTTTCTAGCTCTGGCGAAACTTTCTACCGTATGGCCAACTCCCAGATTTAAAACTTTGGGCTTTTCTTGGTTCCTTTCTCCCAATATCTACTCCACTGAAGACATTTTTTCCGCCTTTGCAACTCCTCTCCCAGCAGGTCTCCCCTTTCCATTCCTGCCACTATGCCTCTGGTTTAAACCTTTGTCCTTGCATTATTTTCCTATCTGTTTTTCTCCCTTCTTCTTGGTCTCACCCTATACAGGTTCCCCAGTATATCCCTATTAGGTATATCTTCCCCAAACAGAGTTCTAATCATATTACTCACTTGCTAAAAAGCTTTGAGTGGCTCCCTATTGCATTCTAAATCAATGTTAAATGCCTAATATTGAAGGGAGCCTCACAGTCTAAACCCATTCTTTATTTCCGGATTTGTCCTTCCCCACTTCCCAACTCATAGCTATGTTCTGCTACCAGTGCTTTCTTCTTTAGTGATTCCTGCATATTTAAATTCTTGCATGTCTTCTTCCTCTCTGTATTCCACACAACACTGTGTACAATGCCATGCTGGAAGGTAAAGAGTTCAGTTAAAATCTCAAGTTTTGCTTCCTGTGAATTCAAAACCCATGGAGTGCTGCCCTCTTTTGGTTAAAGTGGCCCAGAGTCCAAACCACCAAATAGGGAATGATGCTGAATGACTCATCTTTTCCTTTTGGTTAGAACCCTCATGAAAACAAACAGGCAGGATGAAATAATTCCATCCTCTTTTCTCATTTCATCTAGTTTCAAAGATTGTTTGGGAGATAGAAAGAAGATAAAATTCTGTATAGAAAACTTGGAACTCTACTGTTTCAAATCATATATTATTCGTACACTCAGAGCCGAAGTAAAGCCAATAGTTACTTTGAACGGTTCCAAAACTCTGGAAATCTTCAGGCTTCCACACCCGGCTTTTATGTAAAATTCAGGGGATGAGCAAAGAACAAGCATTCCTAAAAAGCTCTGTTAGGTGATAAGCAGCTTCTTGATGTAAGGGGGATACTAAGGCAAGTGTCAAGATCATTTTTTCACACTGGTAAGTTGTTATTTGGTCCTGTAAGAAATAATGACGCCTGGCCTGGAAGGTCAGCTGTCCTTCCATAGATCTTGCTGGATCACAGTCTATGCCTCTGGCTGAGCCAGTCTTGAAGATCCAGCAGAAGGAGAGAGGAAAGATGACTTGGAGACCCTGAAGAGTACTGGTCACATGGATTGTAAGCAAAGATGACGGGACGAGAGATGCACAGGAAAAATATATGATTCTTGATTATGAAATGGAGGTCTAGGGTTATTAATTTGAGAGCTTTATAACCATGTCATTGTTTTTTTTTTTTCCTTTCTATTAACATGTCACATATTATTTGTTTCAGGGGTACAGGTCTATGAATCATCAGTCTAACACAATTCACAGCACTCACCATAGCACATGCCCTCCCTAGTGTCCATCACCCATGAATCATATTGAACTGCACTAGGTACAAAGACAATGAATAGTAAATAGACAAACACTATAGATAACAGGAAAGCTCAGTTAAGGCAGACCGTGAACTTGATCTCAAATGTCAACAAAACCAAGCTTCCTTGGATCTGAAAGGGAAAGGCATTCTAAAACCGAAACTCGGCGGGTGACAGGATGCTCCACACCTCTTGCACGAGGATGGAAAGGTTTGTGGGCTGGTGTCTGATGCAATCTTGGCACCATCTTTGATTAGGAGCTAATGTTAGCAGAAAGATCAGGTGTCAGTCATGACCAGAGCTGTTCTCTACTATCTTGAGAAGGTCACCAGATTGCTGCCCCTTCTTTTTTGAAACCTGATCTGAGGACCACAAAGAGCCACAATGAGTTGGATCACTGCCATATGCTCTAAATTGGGCTGACAAGGCTGACTCTGTGCCAGGAGCTGACACAGGATGCAGCTTGAAATATTCAGCTGGGGAGAGGGTTGAGTTTTCTTTTTCATTTTCAAGAATGCTATTTGAGGAGATAGGATTGTATATGAACATCAAAGAGTGAATTAAATGAGGATTGTCATGCATTTGGGTAGAGGAGATCCACATAAGTCTGCAACTTCCCTGTATTAAATTTTAGGCTCTGGATTACTTTGCTATATTGGGAGGCTGCTGTTCTTTTCCAATGTGGTGGGCGGTCTCTTGAACTTTGTAAATATAGCATTTGTTTAAAGGTCCGTAAGAAACAATGGAAAATCCCTCCTGTGAGTAAGGATATGTACACTTCCATAAATACGGGTTCTTTCGTTTGTGTGTGAATTTGCAAGCAGCACCTCACTAGAGCTGAACTTCTGCTATATAAATAAAACCATCTGGTGTATCCAAAGAATTTCAGTCTCTAGAGAACAGGATCATAAACAATCGATCCTCCACAGACCTTTCCGTGTTTTAGTCTGAGTACAGCTTTCCCACAGCACTGCTTTGATTATTTGATCTGTTTTTAATCTTCCAAGGATTTTATAATTTGGTCTCTCTAATCTAATGTCTTTTTGTGGGTCTGTAAGGAAAAGGTCTGCCCCACCACTTTTGGCATCCTTTATGTTATTTTGATGAATGGATCACAATTAGATACTCAGTTTAACTTAATAGAGAGTTTGGAAGAAGGAAGTACAGTATATTATTCCATTTTTCTGATGGGAAAATGAGAGATAGAGTGGTAAGTTCAAAGTCCCACGTCCCACAACTATTAACTGCTAAACATGAGCCAGATTTTGTGAATCCCAGTTGAATACTCTTTTTACCCAACACTGTCTCTAACTTAATGTTTATTTTCTTTGAAGCATGCTTCTTAGTAAAACAAAGAAAATCCAATCTTTGACCAATTGACCAAACAAGACCCACCAGCTGGGAAACTGGTTACATCTCATAAGAACGCAACTGGTTTTCTTCTGCTTTTCTTTTTTCTTTAACCTCTCCTGCCTCCTTTAGCAAAAACCATTTAGTATTAATTCATTTCTTGGAAGAAGCAGATTTCTAGGCAGCTTCTGAAACTGGAATATGTTTGCCTGGAAGACCAAAAGGGATTGATCATAAAAGTCATGTCATAGAACTTTGGCCAGGGTGTCTCCATCCACAAAGCTGCATTAGAATCACTGGGGGGGGGGGGGGGGGGGGGGGGG
>PISX010020551.1:0-16567 GCA_004024625.1 Mellivora capensis | reverse complement strand
TTTCTCCCAGGGTGGTCTTTTATGTTTAGAAATAATTTTAAGTGAAGTTAAGAAGTCAGATAGCAATATGGGAGGGGTCTTAGGGGGGATCAAAAACAGCTGTAATGGGAAGACTCATCAAATACTGGTTTCCACTTTTTCCTGAGGTTTAAGTAGATCTCCAGTGTTTTTAGGTGATTAGAAGTAGGGTACATAGGTTGGCAGGGTTTGCTGACCTTGGCTCCTGGCAGAGCTGGCCATAGCTTCTCTGGCACTATTTTTTTTTTTTTTTTAAGATTTTATTTACTTATTTGTGTGTGAGAAAGAGAGAGAGTGCACAAGCAGGGGGGAGCAGCAGGCAGAGGGAGAAGCAGTATCCCTGATGAAAAAGGAGCCCCATGCAGGACTTGATCCCAGGACTTTGGGATTGTGGCCCAGGCTGAAGGCAGCTGCTTAACCGACTGAACCACCAGGTGTTCTCCCCCCCCCTTTTTTTTTTTAATAGCAGGTTGAAATATCCTAGATTCTGCATTTAATTTAGGTATATAACAATGCCGTTGTTTCCATGATTTATTTTTGGCACATAATGGCATTAATAGCAAGTATCTTCACTGCAGTTTTATTTGGATGTGACTTTCCGACTGTAGTATGCACGTACTGATACTTGCCGAGCTCTTCGGGAACAGGATGTGCCCCGCATCTTAAATGATCCATGCACGGAAGAGCCTCCCCAGGCCAGTAAAATACACCCTCCAATGAGGACAATTTTTAAATAATTTAATGCTGAGACAAAAAAAGAAATTCAAAAAAACATAAAAATTATTAAAGCTGGGACGCCTGGGTGGCTCAGTTGGTTAAGCGGCTGCCTTCGGCTCAGGTCATGATCCCAGCGTCCTGGGATCGAGTCCCACATCGGGCTTCTTGCTCGGCAGGGAGCCTGCTTCTCCCTCTGCCTCTGCCTGCCACTCTGTCTGCCTGTGCTCCCTCTCTCTCTGACAAATGAATAAATTAAAAAAAAATTATTAAAGCTGATGTCTTTTTCTTTTGGACATCAAGGGATCACTGGTCTCAAATCAATGTTTGTAGTTTGGAAAGAATCTATTCCATGAGTTACAGTTCCCAAAACCATGGGCAAAGGGAACGCTTCTAGCTCAGCCTGAGAATTAATCCGAGTTTTGTTTAGTGCTAGTATTCTTAGTGGTTCCTTTTTAAAAATAGTTCTTCCTTTACTCTGTAGTTCATGCTTTTCCCAGGCTGGTGTGGAGGAGTCTTGGTAAGGTTGCAGCAAAGAAGGCCATCTGTCCAGTCCCGGCAGGGCTGGTGCTCAGAGGCTCTGGCTTTCTGTGAGCACCGGGCAGTGGGCTAGGAAGGAGTCTGGGCGGTTCACCCTGTGTGCCTGAGGCCTCTACCTCTACCCTGGAGAAGAGGTCTGTCCTGGCTCTGAAGACACACCTTCAGTTTGTTTTACATTCTGACTTTAACGTGATTGGATATTGCCCAGATACTATTTTGAAACAAAGCAGGGAAGCGCTAAGGGAATTCTTAAAAACCATTTAGTGTGTTTCTTTTCTTTTTTTTTTTAATTAATTAATTTATTTTATTTCTTTTCAGCATAACATTGTTTTTGCACCACACCCAGTGCTCCGTGCAATATGTGCCCTCCCTAAAACCCACCACCAGGCTCCCCTAACCCCCCCGCCCTTCAAAACCCCTCAGGTTGTTTTTCAGAGTCCATAGTCTCTCATGGTTCATCTCCGCCCCCCCAATTTCCCTCAACTCCCTTCTCCTCTCCATCTCCCCATGTCCTCCATGTTATTTGTTATGCTCCGCAAATAAGTGAAACCATAGGATAATTGACTCTCTCTGCTTGACTTATTTCACTCAGCATAATCTCTTCCACATATTCAAGGTTCCTCCAAGAACCGAGTATTTTAACAATTTATAAAGTTTTATTTAGTTGTTTCTTCTTCAAAATAGAATTGCCCTACCCAAACTGTTTCCCTTTTCCTGAGACAGGATATTAAGACTTCTTGACAACTGGTTCCATAAAGGCTTTGGGATTAAAGTAGTTTTATAATGGTTACATTGTAATAGAGAGCAACACGGCTCACAGTCAGAGTTCTGGTCCCAGCTCTGCTACTCTCTTGCTCTGGGACAATGAGCAAGTTATCTTCAACTCTGTTTACAGGGCAAGAGAGGGCATAAAGACCACTGATGGTCCACTTAAAAAAGATTTACATTTCAATGAAGGAATTCTAAAAGGAAATTTCATCCAGACTTGCTTTTGAGAAACCCATCTCTGTGTGCAAAATATTACATTACCCATGACTTCAAAGGACCACCATTTACTCTCAAGAATATGTAGCAAGTTGTGAACAAAGTATCAAGACTAATACTCCACCACCACTGCTCTTTCCTTCTACGGAAAAAAAAAATAAAATCTACTTCCAGGGCCTATGTATCTTGGAAGTTCTGATGCATTATGTCTCTTGTGGATACCCTCAGGACATATGGTAAACTTGTTGATGAGACCAGTATGGCAAGTCAGACCCCAGAGCAAAATTTTCTTGGCAATTGTTTCCGTTCTCACAGAACTTGGTGTACAGTTAGTATTTTTTGTTTTGTTTTGTTTTTAACCTCCAACACAATCCATTCAGTAACGTGAGGGCTCCCCTCTGCTGTCAAGCTATGGTTGGCTACAATGTCCTGACTGAGATGGCTGCAGTCCAAGATAAGCCAGTCACTCCCCACTCCTCCGCCCCAGAATTTTCTCCCAGATTCTTATTCCTGGTCTGTTCTTCTTTGCTTCACCATATGACCCTACTTCCTCACAGAGTTTTATGGGAAAGTAGAGGCTTTGGGTGTGCCCCTTTCAAAAGCGAATATCCACACTGGAAACCTTGCTTTCACTAAAATAATGTCCTGGATTTCACATAAAAAGGAAGTTTCACGTAAAAAAAAGATTTTGTGAAGCATTACCAACCAAAACTCTTGTTACTAAACATAAAATATAGCAAGTTCTCATAACAGGCAGGTCTTTTTGAGGGAAAATGCCATGTGATTCTAAGTGAAAAAGGTATATTTTTGTCCAATGTATTATTTTAAATTAGGGGAAGTATCTGGCGAACGAAAAAGAAAAGCTTCTGATAATTGATGAAAATTATTGTAAAACTAGTAAGTGGTTGTTAACAATCATGCTAATATTTTTTAAAACCATGAAGCTCCTAAAAGTAAGCAAGCATGGTAAATTGTTAGTACGTATCCAGATATTTCATGAATAAAAAGAAAGTTATTACTTCAACAATCATTTGAAATTGGGAGATACAGGATGTGTTCCTCACTGATACACAGTATGGGTTTATTTCAAACGTTGTTTTTTTTTTAATTGTTGGTAGAATTATCACAGCAAGATTTAGAGGAATAGACGTGTAAAGGACCCTCAGATTCTCTTTATCTGGAAAATACAGAATGTCCTCTAGATGGAGCACCAAGCCTTTTCTTTGGTAAGATAAATTAAGTCTTATTTTTCTGAGAGGAACTGCAGAAATTCATTTTGAACAGAAAATAATTTAAAGAACCTTACACTTAACTTTGAGATGTTTTACCCTGAACATCTACTCTTTAGTGAAGCAAATGTTGTATTTCAGACAACGTAACTTATCTTCATATGTGCTGGAGTAAAATATGGTTGATTTTCAAGTTCTCCAAGTGAAATCCACTGAGTTCTGGAGGCTTGTTTTGGCATGTGGAAGAGCCAGAAAAGCTACAGATGTCTTCTGAAGACTTAAGTAGAACCAGGAGGGAGGGAGGGATGGTGAGGTCTGAGAACCACAAGGGTCAGGAAGTTCCCTTCATTTAGATGGAAGCATTTCCAAAGGTAGTTGCAATGTTTGCCCAATTAGCCATCATGAATGTGAAAGGCAGGAAGTTTGAAGTCTTCTAGTACATTCTTCTCATTTTATAAAAGAAGAAACGGAGACCCAGAGAAGTAACTGTTTTTCTCTTTTATTGAGGGAGTTTTATGGCACGGACAAAATTGAATCAGCAGTGTAGTGAAGTTTTGTTGTTTTATTTATTTTTATTTTTATTTTTATTTTTATTTTAGCTGTCTAACATCCATTCCCTCTTTCTCATGACACTAATTTTCTTTTGGGAATTACATTCCCCCAACTATATGGAGTTTTGGAAAACTAGTAATGGAAGTAGAAGTGTCCCATGAAATTCTTTCTCTATAGCCAAGGGTTAGGCATATGACCCAATCAGTCACTCGAAGGACCTCAGATCTTAAACAGAGTTTTTGTAAGGAAATATGAAACAGTTGGAATTCATTTATCCAGGTTATCAGGTGATAACCTGATACTCATTGTACTAAGCATGGTTTCCCCTCCCAACTTTGTTATTGAGATATAAGTGACTTATAAAATTGTGTAAGGTTAAGAGGTAAATTGCAACGATTTGATACATGTACACGTTGCAAAATCTAAGCATGATTCTTCAATCTTCCTTTTAGTCCTGTGAGATCTCTAATAACCTCCTGATAATTCCCCTTTTGCTTAAGTTGGCCAGAGTTAGTTTCTGATATTTGCAACTGTAG
The DNA here is from genome assembly GCA_004024625.1 of Mellivora capensis. Taxonomy (NCBI): domain Eukaryota; kingdom Metazoa; phylum Chordata; class Mammalia; order Carnivora; family Mustelidae; genus Mellivora; species Mellivora capensis. The sequence continues at coordinate 11,994 of PISX010020551.1, read as the reverse complement.
AAACTTAAGTGATTCCAGTAACTACCATCCACCCAACAATCAAGTAAGGCTTTGTTATCATAAATTTAAACCACCTGGTACGCCTGGGTGGCTCAGTTGGTTAAGCTTCTGCTTTCCGCTGGGATCAAGTCCTGAATCTGGCTCCCCTGCTCAGCGGAGAGCCTGCTTCTCCCTTTTCCCTCTGCCCCTCCCCCCCTGCTTGTGCTCTTTCTCTCTCAAATAAATAAAATAAAATAAAATAAAATAAAATAAAGCAATTTAAGTCACCCAACAGACTCACCTTAAGTCATCAGGAGTAACTTAAAACTGATTCATATAGGAAAAGTGAAAACACCCTTTTTAAAAATACCTTGACTGGTGGGGCACCTGGGTGGCTCAGTGGGTTAAGCCTCTGCCTTTGGCTCACGTCATGATCTCAGGGTCCTGGGATTGAGCCCCGCATCAGGCTCTCTGCTCGGAGGGGAGCCTGCTTTCCTTCCTCTCTCTCTCTGCCTGCCTCTCTGCCTACTTGTGATCTCTGTCAAATAAAAAATATCTTAAAAAAAAAATACCTTGACTGGAAACATAATCAGAGTGTTACATCCTGGATCTTTTGACCATGACAAATTCTGAATTCTAGGGAGAATAATGCGACAACACTATTATAATAAATATTTGTTGTTTAAGTAAAAACAGTTTTCCCTTACATAATGTTATATCAGGGAGTACTCTGAAATTATATTGTAATACAGAATTTATTTTTTCTGATGATGAAAGGTAATAATGATTTCTTTTGCTCAGCTTTTTTAATCTTAAAAATTATTTAGATGAATAATAGACTATTGTTTGTTTTCCTATTAGAAACGAGGAAAAAAATCTTCCACACTGGAAAAGTAGTACAAGCAACAAGGCATAGAAATATGTGAGTCAGACTAAAATAACAGTGAAATAATAAGGCCTTTAAAATTATTTTCCCCATTCAAATTCCTTCTCAAAAGCATCTGACTTAACCCTGCTATTTAGAAAATGTGTTACAAAAACCTCATTTTTCTTTATAATGTAATTCCATTAAATGTACCCGGCAACTAGACACTTACCCCGCTTTCTTTATCTCAGAATATAATTTTTTTAAAAAGGAGTTTGATGTTTATAAAAGTTTCTTTAGGCTATTATAACTAATCTTGGAATAATGCAGTATGATATGATTTATAAGCTGACAAGTCTCATGTTTTAACAATAAAATCTCCTAGAAACAGTTAGGTCACTCTTATCTTAATGACATTTTTAAGGCAGAATTTGCAGTTTAGCTCAGCTTGGCAAAGCAGGGGAAAGGAATGCTCTAAAGGCTGAAGAGCATGTACACCGCTTTCAGAAGTGAGCCAGCAGAGGGCTTTTCTGTCATTGCTGCGAGTGTCTTGTTAATGGGAAATTTGTAGAGCAATGGAAGAAAAATTACCTTATAAGATCTAAACTCAGGCTAAAGGGAAATCAATTTCCTGGATATAAGCTGGCTTAAATGAAAAGAAAATAGAAAGGTTGGATAGTAGAATGAAAGTTATATGATTTCATTCAACTTAGTATTTGACTTGTTAATGTAACTTTTTTTTTTTTTTTTTTTTTTTGAAGATCACAATGTTCTGATGGGGTAGAAGGGCAGGTTAAAAACTCACCAGTTTTCGGGTCCACTCGAATGAGAATTTGACATAGACAATGTCCTATCACAGCTCTCTACCTGGGTCATAGTGCGATGGTTTTACCAGGAGAGCTGATGGTGTGTGGGGGCAAGCTCCTGTCGGCTCATGAATGCTGGTTACTACACTTGCGGAAATGTTATGAGTCCATTGAAATAATATTGCACTGCAGCCCCTCTCTCCCCTTAACTTCTCTCCCTTTACTTCTTGCTGACTTTCTCCCTTCTGGTCTTTCACAGCATGTTGTACATACACTTGTCCCTGGCATTGCCTCAGTTCTCTCTTCCAGGATATTAGAGCTTTTTAGCTTCACATCTTAAGGATCGCTCATTGTTGATATAGTCCTATTGTGTGTGTGTGTTTTTAAGATTTTACTTGTTTATTTGCGAGAGAGCAAGGACAGGGGGAGTGGGAGAGGGAGAAGCAGGCTCTCTGCTGATCAGGGAGCCTGATGCGGGGGGCTTGATCCCAGGACACTGGGATCATGACCCGAGCCCAAGATGGAGATGCTTAATGGACTGAGCCACCCAGGCAGCCCTATCATTTTTTATAAATGTGGTGGGGCCTCATGTCGACTTATACCACACCCATATGTGCAACGGACAATTAGGGTCTTTATTTTCTTTTCCACAGCTGACCTTATGACCACCATCCACTGCTGTTTGGATGGCCTAGGTTACTATGCCAGGTACTATGCCTTCCTCCACTGGCATGTAGGTGTGGGGCGTGGCTCACTTGTCTTTGTCTGTCTTTGGGATACCGGCTCTTAGGTCCATGTAGTGTTCTGGGGAGGAGCGCGGGTCCTAGCACAGAGCGGCTGATCTGGGCTTCTCCTGGGGCAGGCCACTTCTGCTGTGCACAGGGTCCCACCCCTAGTGTCCTACTGATGTTTGCAACTGCTGATGGTAACTGCTGTAACTTCCGCTTTGTTCTTCTGGTTATTTTCGCTGATGATTCCAACTTGAGCTCTCAATGGCTTTAGGGAACCCCCTGAAGTCTGCCTGTGAATTCTAGGCCACAAAGTCCAACCTGCAGACTGCTGCGACCAAGGTGCTTCTTTGTTAAGAGAGAGGCCTTCTTGCTAACTCCGAAGTCAGACTCTGGTCAGCTTTCCACAGCGTGCCCGTGGGGGCATGTGGCCGCATGTGTCCACTGGCCTCAGAGGGCTGCCCAGGAGGGCTGAACTCAGGTCTTTCCTCTGCTTCTCCATACTCCCTTCTGCCTTCAGCACGCCCTTTGTGGGGCCATCTTCTTTCCTACTACTGATTCTTTTCCTCCCACTTTCCCTCTGACTGTGGATGATGAGCTTTAACTCCTTCATCCTCTTACTCACTGGGAACATATAAAACACCAAGATACCGTCCCTCAGTCTTGCCTCTTAATATATAAGGGGGGGGAATGAATAGTCTAGAAAATCTCCTTCCTTCTTGAAAAAGCCTGTCTCTTAAATGTATTGCCTTTCTGGGAAAAAAAAAAAATCCCATTTTGTATGTTTGAAGCTGATATCATATTTTCCTTTTCTCCTCTTTGTTTCCTGGATAAACTAGCTGGAATCCCCAAAGCAGATGCATGCCTCGTTCTAACTTGGGAGAAGGTGGTACACATGAAATTACAAAAGAGAAAAACACGTTAATTATATTTGAAACATTATCCCCATTACATGTACTTAATTTCTCTGGCTCTCTGGGTTATAAGCTTCTGGAGAGAAGGCTCTCCTACTGGTCAAGAATTTTGAGCAGCCTCTTAGGTCTGTATCTCCAGGAACTACTTCCCTGCGGTGTCCTTCCTATCAGCTTTTAACCCACTGAGCCACCCAGGCGCCCCCTTCCTATCAGCTTTTAAATAAGGACCTGGATCTCTGTAAATAAAGGAACAAAACAGTTCTCCGTGGACTTCACATCCATTCGAACCTGTTCTTTCTGCAGGGTTTCCTATCTCAGTAAGCGACATCTCCACCCCCACAAATAATCATGCCAGAGGACAGCATCCTTTTCATCTAGTTTCTTCTCATGGGTCATGTTTGGTGAACTAGGAGATTCTGTGAATCTATTCCAAATATGTCTTGAATTTGGTTCTTTTCTGCATTCACCTTTGTTCTCCTTGGATAGAGAGTAATTTTAAAACAAACTGGCTTATAATCTTTAAGAAAGGAGGCGATCATATACTTTTCTCTATTCCCTCTGCCTAGACTTAGACTGCCCATTAAATTAGCTTAAGAGATGATTTGTACATGTTTTATCTTTATAGTTGAATCTTCACACCATCTAATATATTGTTTTACCCTTAGTAAGTGTCCTAAAGCTTATATGAATAACTATTTATATTTTTTACTCTTATTTCTTCCCCCTCTGCCTGCTTCAAGGGGTTTCTGTCTTGTCATCTATATGAAAAGGAGAGGGTTTTTTTGGTGAGATATTTGTGTGAAGATGAAAGCAATTAAACTCAAAGAAATAAGCCAGCTAGTGAATTCTGAAATGTTGAATTCAACTTCATGGAGCATACTGCTATCAAACAGCTTTTTAAAAAAAAATGGCCACTGGAATTTCTAACAGATCTCCATTGCCTCCAGGAGCAAGTCCATTGTATTTAGCATAGAATAGAAGCTTCGATGATCCAGTCTTAGCCTCCCTTTCTAGCCTTATTTCCCATCCCACACCATCCCACCTTCCAATCCTGCCCACCAAGCTCTGAACATAGCGGGAGAGGGAGATTACCATAAATTTCACTACTGCTGTCACCTCTAATGAAATTTAGTAAGCATTAGTTTATATCAAACACTGCATGGGTGCCTGTGGAGACATATAAAGATGTGTACATCAGACTTACAGCTCTCAATCACCTGTTAATCTAGTAGAAGTGATAGACATGCTCATAAAAGATAAATACCAATATAAATTAGTTAAATAGTAAACAGTTGAGAGCAGGAGTGCAATTTCCTGAGAGGCAACCAGTGCTCTGCTTTAGTTTTATGTTTCTGGAAATAAATGCGGCCCTTGGGGAACAAGGAGAGGTAGGGAGGTGATATTTTTTTTTAAAGATTTTATTTATTTATTTGACACAGAGAGATCACAAGTAGGCAGAGAGGCAGGCAGAGAGAGTGAGAAGGAAGCAGGCTCCCTGCCGAGCAGAGAGCCCGATGTGGGACTCAATCCCAGGACCCTGAGATCATGACCTGAGCCGAAGGCAGCGGCTTAACCCACTGAGCCACCCAGGCGCCCAGGGAGGTGATATTTAATGGTTTGCTTTTCTCCCTGAAAATAAGTCCCATGATTTATCCATTGCTTTGTATAGTCTCCCTTCTTCCTTATCTCCACACCTGCTATAACTGTGATCTTAATTCAGAATTCAAAGGAACAGGTATTTGTCAATGCCTCAGAGTCCTCATCCAAGTCTCTTTGAACCCTGGACTCACTAACTTATAAACTCAAATATGTTGGCTTGACCTGTGGAAGCAGTGCTTGGATTTATCCTCTCGGAGGAGTTAATCTGGTCCATTGGATGGGCTGTTCATTAAAATAGAGAGAATAAAGAGTCTATGAAAATTCTATTCCCACAAGGGTCCTATAGCAGAGAAACACATTAATCTTTTTTTTTTTAAGGAAATAAGTAAGGAACTTTATTTATTTATTTTTAACATCCTAATTTAATTTTATTTTTTTCAGTGTTCCAAGAATCATTGTTTATGCACCACACCCAGTGCTCCACGCAATACGTGCCCTCCTTAATACCCACCACCAGGCTCACCCATCACCCCCTTCCCCTCCAAAAGCCTCAGTTTGTTTCTCAGAGTCCACAGTCTCTAATTTATTCAACTGATGAATGCTTTTTTATGAGGAGGAAAGGAAGAAATTAAGATGAATCCTAAGTCCTCAAGAATCCACAGCAGGTGAAAAAATCCACAGCAGGTGAAACAGCCATAAAGAAATACACATATAATACATTGTGCTGAGAACAATGATGAGTAGGAAGCAAGAGGTGGGGCTCAATCCCATAGCCCTTAGATCATGACCTGAGCTGAAGTCAGACGCTTAACCAACTGAGCCACCCAGGCAATTCTTACTGACTTTTCTTTTTCTTTTTTTTTTTTTTTTAAAGATTATTTATTTATTTATTTGACAGACAGAGATCACACGTAGGTAGAAAGGCAGGCAGAGAGAGAGGAGGAAGCAGGCTCCCCACTTAGCAGAGAGCCTGATGCGGGGTTCGATCCCAGGACCCTGGGATCATGACCTGAGCTGAAAGCAGAGGCTTTAACCCACTGAGCCACCTAGGTGCCCCCTTACTGACTTTTCTAAATGAGCCCAGATTGATGCCACAATAATGTTTCATATAACTGACAACTCCAAATCTCAATGGCGTACCACCTGTTAATTTCTAGCCATGGGAGTCAGCTCTTTGAGGAGCTGGCTGGAGGCCACATGTTTCCTCATTGTCCATGGACTAACATTTACCCAGGACATATTCTTCTTCTTCTGGTAGGTAGCAGAAGTGCAAGAGAACAATCCAAAGCTCTGACCCACATTTAAAGGTGTTGCTTAAGTTGTGTCTGCTAGCATTACTTTGGCGAGAGAAGATCATATGAACAATTTAACATCAATAGGGAAGGGACATATGCTTTTTCTACTTCAGAGGAAGGTGTTGCAAAAGCACAATAAAAAAAGGGAGACATGTAATTCTATAACAAGGAGAATATGAATAAGGAACTGGGAACTATAATCTAACCTAACCAACAGTGTTCCTACCTGCTATCATCCACATACTGCCATAGAATTCTTAGATGAAAGTCTTCATCCCCAAGACCCTTGGTGCCAAAAAATGTCTCTTAAATTTCCAATCTTGCCACAACTTCCCTGTCATTCAAGTCACCCTGACTCCCATCAATAGAGTACTGTGATAGAAGTCTAACTTACAGGTTCTCCTGGATCTGGATCTGGCTCTCGGACAGTAGAAGAGTGAGCAAGACTTAGTACGATGTTTGGTAGTAGCGAAACTATTTCACAATGCCTCATTTATCTTTCTTTTGGGGTTCTTACTCACAACTTTCATATCCCGTCTTACTAATATCTTTCAAGAAGGTTTTTATGTGGTAAAGTTTGTACATATATGTATATATATACCTCACAGTTCTCCAGTTTTTCTTAGGTCTAAGTAGATTATTTGGGGACCTTGGTATAGTAAATGCCATCTGATTTATTTACCTGCAGTCAGCAAGCTGGAGAACCTGTAATATGGTTCTTGTCTGAATCTGAATCTGAGTCTGAAGACAGGAGAAAACCAATGTTCCAGCTCAAAGACAATCAGACAGACAGAGGCAGGGAATTCTTCCTTACCCACATTTTTTTGTTCTAATCAGTCCTTCAGTGAATTGGTGAGACCTACCAACATTGGGAAGGGCAATCTGATTCACTCAGTCTACCAATTCAAATGTTTACTTCATTCAGAAACACCATCACCAACACATTCAGAATAATATTTAACCAAATATCTGGGCACCTTGTGGTCCTGTCAAGTTAACACATAAAATCAACCAACACAGTCATCCTCCTTTTCCTCAGTCCCTCTGCATCAGTCATGGATGTCAGGGAATGAAATTGTAACCAAATTAACTCAATCAAAAAGAAAGTTATTGGATAGATGTGGTCATAGAAACCAGAATTTGAGGGGCACCTGGGTGGCTCAGTGGGTTAAGCCTCTGCCTTCGGCTCAGGTCATGGTCTCAGGGTCCTGGGATGGAGTCCTGTATCAGGTTCTCTGCTCATCAGGGAGCCTGCTTCCCCCCTTCTCTCTGCCTGCCTTTCTGCCTACTTGTGATCTCTCTCTGTCAAATAAATAAATAAATAAATAAATAAACAAACAAATAAATGAATAAGAAACCAGAATGTGATGAAGCACCTTCCCTATCATGTATTTCTTTGCTTCCCTCTAAACATCTGCTCCACTTTCTTACTGCTCTTACCTACTTCCTCTCTCCTACTTCTCCTACTTCTCTTCTCAAGGCTTTGTTTGCTTATTTAATAGTATGTACATGACTGAAAAAGAGCTGCCCTCTAATTCTGTATGACCACAAAGCTCCATGGCCTACAACCTTATGACTACGTGGGACTTTTATGTCTGTGATTTATATTTCAATACCTGAAAAAGAGAATTGAGTGTGTTAGGTTCCTATTGTTGCTTTAACAAATTACCACAAATTTAGTGGCTTAAAACAGAAATTTATTAAATTCTGGAGATCAGAAGCCTGAAGTGAGTTTCACTGGGTTAAAGTCAAGATGTTGGCAGGATTGAATTTTTTCTGGAGGCTCTGGAATGGAAAATCCATTCCATTGCATCTTTGAACTTCTGGAAACTCCCTGAAATCCTTGTTTGTGGCTGTTTCTTCAATCTTTGAATCTCTTTTTCATTCTGATCCTTCAGACTCTCTCTTTCACTGATAAGGATTCTTGTGATAACATTGAACCCATGAGGATTTAAGTTAAAGGAATCATTAACTTAATTATCTCCATAAATCTCTTTTGCCATATAACAAAATTCGCTTGTTCTTGGAATTAAGACATGGATGTCTTTGGGAGCCATTATCCCACCTATCATGGTGAGAATCAAGGTGTGTTGCCTTTGGGAAAATTTTGTTTTTTGATTTTTTTTGTTTTTCTGCATAAGGAGTGTGGTAAGAGTAGGCAAATTATATATCATACCTACTTTATTTTTCCAAGCAAGGAGCTGTTCATGAGAGGGTAGTGAGACTGGCTTCCAACCTTCACTTAATTTTTCTACTCTCAACATCTTTCCCTCTAATGGGATCTGTCAGTGCTCCCATATTTGTAATTCACATGCATTCCTTTCTCCTGCTACAATGAACTACAATGAACTAGTTTGGTATTTAATTTCCCTAAAGTGAGATTCTTTATTACAGTACAGGTGTCTAATCCACTTAGACTCATGGATCAGAAAACTATGGGATGTAGTAGAGGTGGGTTTGGAAATCCTTTCTTCTACTGCACTCCCTAGGTGATTTTTACACCTACCAAAGTTTGAGAATCATCACTGTATGCTAAGGTAAAGTTGATAAACTTACCTTGTTAGCAGAGAAGGCTAAAGAAAACCTTCCAAGATAATGTGTTTGTTTTTACTGCAGCTTTTGGGAGAAAATGGTAACAATTTTGTATGTAACTCAGTAAGACTCTAATTTAGGTTAGGAGCCAGGGAGGAAGGCATGTCATGATAAAGGACATTTCTTTTTGAGATTTTCCAAACCTTATGCGGTTCTCAAATCATAGTCAAGGTTTTGGTTTCTTCTAAGTTGTGTTTTCATACTGATCTCTGCTTTGCTGAAAACCACAGTGATGCTATATGTCTCCAAAGGCAGTTTTTCTGTACCAGCCTTGTCAATTTAGGAAAGGTGGAAGATGATAAGTTGATGTTTGACTTTCCAGTGGCTGTTGCAGTGGCTATTGTCACAAATCAGGTTGTCAGGTGTTCAAGGTGAAATCTTGATGCAGTATGAAGTCATCCAACCATGACATTTAGATATGTGAGAGGTTTTCTTTTATATTTTAAATAATTTGATCCAAGTATGACATGTTTTGATATGCTTTCTTTATAAATTTGTATCTGTTTGTTTGGAATAACTTGGTTAAAATTAGTAGAGTTAAATTAGATAAGTATTTGCCTATGAATCATAGATGGCTCCATATTACATGTTTGTAATTCAGCTGGAAAAGTAAGTTGCAAATATATAAATTAGAAACTTAGAAAATGAGATCATTGATAGTTGGTGATTCTGTTTTTGGCAATATGGCAGATTAAATGATTTAAATATTTGCCAGCTATGAAATACTTAAATATGCTAAATTAAATAAAAGAAACATCCATTTAACTGATTGGACGAGTTCACAAGAATGTAAGGGATATCACCAGAGGCCAAAACCAAAGCAGAAACTAGACTCTGGCCTTCCATTACTTTGGGTTTGGGATTTGAATTTGTATTTTGTAGTCTGGGAATCCTCAAACTGAGATTAACTGAAATTTCTCGAAGCAACTGAGAGAAGCCATCTTTTCTTGGGGCATATTCTCAGCCCTGAAGTAGAGGATTCCCACAGAAAACAACCTATACGCATGGACCCAAAATTCAAAATCACAAAAGCCATGAGGTATTCACCCTAAGTATGAGAACAAAATACAACAAATAATAGGTTGATATCCCTCCTCCTCCTGAGAAATTCAAATAACATTATCCCTCAGCAACTTTAAAATAAGAACACCTAAAATGATTGAAGATACAAAATGAAATTGAAAATATGGGAGACAAATTTAATTTATATTATTATATATAGAGTGTTATATATTACACTATTTAAAATAAATCCATAGTGTATAATAGTTTAGAGAATGAAGAGAACTGTAGGAAATACTGGCATTATATCTTAAAATTATGTTAAAATGTTGAAAGAAGAAATGTTAGTTGTAGGAACATTACTTCTTTCAAGATATGTTAGGATTACAAATCAGTGGCACCATAACAACTTGAAAAACGAATGTCCCTATAAGATACAATACATTAACTTCTGGGAGTGGGCTTTAGATTGAAATCATGACCAACACAGATATCCCTTATGATGCATAATCATGTCTTTTATCCAGAAAAGCTAAGAAAATGCCATTTACAAATTAAATGATATGAAACATCCCAGAAACTGCCAAGCAACACACTTCCTGAAAGCATAAATAGAATACTGCAGAACTGTCTCATAATAAGGCAGTTAAATTCAGAGTGGTTAGAATCATGTCAAAGATACAGGATTCTTTTTGTTTGTTCAATGATAACAAATTCGGATAACATCATTGGACCTGAAAGTGAGAAATAATTGCATTTCACGAGTAGAATGTGATATGATGGGAATCGAATGTTATCTCCTTTAGATTTGATCTCAATGAATGAAAAATGAGTGCTATATAAATCACCAAAAACATTCATTTTGCCCAAAGATAACGAACTTCATTAAAAATACACTTTCCCCTTTTTTAAAAAATTATTGATGTAGAAGGCCAACATTTTCCCATCTTTGCCAGTTTTTTTAATGTGGCGTGTTGAGTCCAATCGGCTATCAGGTGTCAACTTTCTAAAGATCATATTCCATGTGGGAAAATGAGCGGTGCTCTTGTAGCAGAAAGAGAACTGTTTATTCCATGCATTATGTATCACCTCAGACTTCTTATGAGCATAAAGTCTCTTCACAAGCTGATAGCTGACTCACTGTTTGCCAAAGTTCTTTTGTCACCGTAGAATGAAATATAAAAGCTGTCAACTAAATTTTGACATTAATAACTACATGTAGCAATAGTCATAAATTCCTTTGCTGTGGCTCTGGGTCTAATCTTTTATCTAAACTCTCAGTTCTATTGTAGCTATTCATGGAAGTCTATTTTGCCTGTTTTCATGCAACCTACCATTTAGTGTAATGAGTTCATAATGTAGTTAGTTGAAAAACACCTTGGGATTTGTCATTGTTTTCTTTGCTGCTGTTCATTCTCCTTTACTAATCTCCTACTGACTGTAAGTCTGGAAGGAGGAACACGAGAAAAAAATCATACACTAAACCTCTCTCTATAGAACAATGGTCACCCTGAAAATTTCTGTTGTGATTTCTATTATTTCTTTCTGCAGAAAAAACAATTTATAGTTTTTAAATGCATATAGTTCAAAACAGAAAAACAGTAATAAAAATGCCAGATGATATAGCCTTGGAATTTCCAACTTAAACCAGTGAAAATGGCTGTGATGATTTTGAATCAAGAGTTTAAAGATACTATATGAATTTTGAGATGAAAAGTTCAGAATTGTCACATTTGAACTAAGTACATAAAATATCAAAGTTCACATTAGAAATAAATACCTTTTTTCTAGATATACAGGTATATTCTTTTTTTTAATATATATTTTTAAAATTTCTTTGCAGCGTAACAGATTTCATAGTTTTACACCACACCCAGTGCTCCATGCAATGCGTGCCCTCCACAATACCCACCACCTGGCTCCCCCAAACTCCCCCCCCCCGCCCCTTCAAAACCCTCAGGTTGTTTTTCAGAGTCCATAGTCTCTCATGGTTCATCTCCCCCCCAATTTCCCTCAACTCCCTTCTCCTCTCCAATGAAGACATACAAATGGCTATCAGACACATGAAAAAATGTTCATCATCACTAGCCATCAGGGAGATACAAATTAAAACCACTTTGAGATACCACCTCACACCAGTTAGAATGGCCAAAATTAGCAAGACAGGAAACAACGTGTGTTGGAGAGGATGTGGAGAAAGGGGAACCCTCTTAC
>PISX010020550.1:0-35557 GCA_004024625.1 Mellivora capensis | reverse complement strand
ATAGTGTATTATTAGTTTCAGAGGTAGAATTTAGAGATTAATCAGTTGCATACAACACTCATTGTTCATTCCATCAAGTGCCCTTCTTAATGTCCATCACCCAGTTATCCCATCCCCCCACAACATCCCCTCCAGCAGCCCTCAGTTTGTTTCCTAGAGTTGTCTTTATGGTTTGTCTCCCTCTCTGTTTTTATTTTATTTATTTTTCCTTCCCTTCCCCTATGTTCATCTGTTTTGTTTCTTAAATTCCACATATCAGTGAAATCATACAGTAGTTGTCTTTCTCTGACTTATTTTGCTTAGCATAATACCTTCTAGTTCCATCCACATCGTTACAAATGGCAAGATTTCATTCTTTTTGATGACTGGATAGTATTCTGTTATATACCACAATGATGTGTACACCACAACTTCTTTATCCATTCATCTGTAGATGGACATCTGAGCCAACACATGTTAAAAGATAGAAATAGTAAGAAAATGTTTTCTGATATAATGGAATAAAATTATAAATAACAATATAATTTTTTTAAGAACACACAAATAGGTGGAAATTAACATAATCTTAAGCAATAGGTCTGAAAAGAAATCAAAAGAGAAATTAGGAAATGTTTTGAAAGAAGTGAAAATTACATACCAAAGCTATAGTATGTAATTAAAGCAGTACTGAGAGGGAAATTTATAGTTGTAAGTGCCTGTATTAAAAAAAAAAAAAATCTTGGGGCTCCTGAGTGGCTCAGTCAGTTAAGCCACTGCCTTCAGCTCAGGTCATGGTCTCAGGGTCCTGGATTCAAGCCCTACATTGAGCTTCCTGCACAGCGGAGAGCCTGCTTCTCCCTCTGCCTGTAGCCCTACCTACTTGTGCTCTCTAACCCTCTGTCAAATAAATAAATTAATAACTAGGGATGCCTGGGTGGCTCAGTCAGTTAAGCAGCTGCCTGCGGCTCAGTCATGATTCCAGCGTCCTGGGATCGAGTCCCACATTGGGTTCCTTGCTCTGCAGGGAGTCTGCTTCTCCCTCTGCCTCTACCTCCACTCTGCCTGCTTGTGCTCTCTATCTCTCTGACAGATAAATAAATAAAATCTTTTTTAAAATAATTAATTAATTAATTAATAATCTTTAAAAGAAAAAAATTTCAAATCAATAGCCTAATATTCTATCTCAAGACACCAGAAAAAGAAGCTAAACCTAAAGGAAGCACAAAGATGGAAATAGAGAATAGAAAACCAAAAGAGAAAACTGATGAGACCAAAATCTGGGTCTTTGAAAAGATGAATATAATGGGCAAATTTTAGCTATATTGATGATAGTGAAAAAGGTAAGAAGAGTCAGATTTCTAAAATAAAAAATAAAAAGAATTATTACCACCACCCTACAGAAATTTAAAAAGAAAATGAATTTTACAGAACTACTACAAACAACTATATACAAATAGATTAAATAAGAAATTCTTATAAAGACACAAACTATAGAAACTGACTCAATCTGAATAGACCAACAACAATAGACTGAATTAAGAATTAAAAAATACCCACAGAGAAAATCCTAGGTCCATATAGATGTCTTCCTGGGTGAATTCTACCAAACATTTAAAGAAAATGGTAAATGATGGTAATACTTATCAACTCATTCTATGAAGCCAGTATTTCCCTGATACCAAAACCAAAGACATCACAAAGAAAACACAATACAGATCAATATCCTTTTTATGCATGGAAACAAAAATCTTTTACAAAACATTAGCAAATTAAATCCAGTAACATATAAAAGGATTTATTAAAAAATGCAAGATTGGTTTAACACCTGAAAATCCATTAAGGGAAAGCAACATATCAATAAACTCAAAAACCAAAATCACATAATTATATCAATAGTTGCAGAAAATACATTTAACAATATCCAACACCCTTTCTTGATTATACACACACACACACACACACACACACTCAGCAAACTAGGAATACAAGTGAAATTTCTCAATGTAATAAAGAGCATCTGTGAAAAACTAACATCATATTTGATGATGAAAGACTAAGTTCTTTTTCCTTAAGATCAGGAACAAGACAAGATGTCTGCTCTCACCACTTCTGTTCAACATTGTACTGAAGGTACTTGTCAGGACAATTAGAAATGAAAAATAAATAAAATACATTTAGGCCAGAAGGAAAGAAGTAAAACATTCTATTTGTGTATGACATGATCTGATATTAACAATTCTAAGGAATCCACTAAAAACTGTTAGAACTAATAAAAGAATTCAGCAAGGTTGTAGGATACAAGATCAATATAAAAGTCAATTCCATTCCAGAAAGTTCATTTGCAATGAACAATCTGAAAATGAAATTAAGAGTGCAATTCCATTTACAATAGCATTTAAAAAATAAAATATTTAGGAATAAATTTAACCAAGGATGTCCAAATCTTATACTCTAAAAACTACAAAACACTGTTGAAAGAAATTTTAAAAGATCTAAATAAATGGTAATTATTCATATTCATAGACTGAAAGATTTAATTTAAGACAGCAATATTTCCCAAATTGATTTGCAATTCAATGAAATCCCTATCTGAATCCCAGCTAGGTTCTTTGCAAATTGACAAACCAATTCTAAAATTCATGTGGAATTGCAAGTGACCTAGAATAGGCAAAACTATCTTGAAAATAAGGGATAAAGTTGGAAGTCTGAGATATCTTAATTTTGAAACTGGGTGGTTCAGTGGGTTAAGCCTCTGCCTTCCACTCAGGTCATGATCTCAGGGTCCTGGAATAGAGCCTTGTATCAGGCTCTCTGCTCAGCGGGGAACCTGCTTCCCATCCTGTCCCTCTCTGCCTGCCTCTCTGCCTTCTTGTGATCTCTGTCTGTCAAATAAATAAATAAAATCTTTAAAAAAAAAAAAAAGAAAAGAAACTAACTACAGAGAGACAGTAATCAAGACAGTGTGGTACCCATATAAAGGTAGACATGTAGATTAATTGTATAGAATTGCGAGTTCAGACATACACCAATGTGTCTATGGTCAGCTGATTTTGAGAAGGATAAAAGATTGTTCCATGGGGCAAGAATAAAGATTTCAACAAATAATAATGGAGAACTTAATAGCCTCATGAAAAGAATGAACTTAGATGCTTTATTTCATACCACATACAAAAATTAATTCAAGGTGGATCAGAGACCTAAATGTATAAGCTAAAACTTTAAAATCCTAGCAGAAAACACAATGGTAAATTTTAATGACCACAGATTTGGCAATAGTTTCTTTGCCATGACACAAAAGGCAAAAGAAAAAAAGAAAAAAAAAATAGGCAATTTATACTTCATCAAAATTAAAAACTTTTGCACTTCATTTTATTTTTTTTTTAAAGATTTTATTTATTTATTTATTTATTTGAGAGCAAGCAAGAGAAAGAGCACAAGCGGGGGGTGGTAAGATGGAGGGTAGAAGGGGAGGGAGAAGCAGACGCCTGAGGCACCTCAGGTCTCAATCCCAGAACCCTGGGATCATGACCTGAATCTAATCCAGATACTTAACTGACTGAGCGACCCAGGCCCTTCCCCACTTCTCAAACAAACAAACAAACAAACAGACAAAAAAACCTTTTGTGCTTTTAAAGCTATCAATAAAATGATTTTGTGCTTCAAAGAAAAGTCAAAAAAGCAAAAACACAATCTTTACAATGGGAGAAAATGTTTGCAAACTATGTATCTGAAAACGTATTTGCATCCAAAATATATAAAGAACTCTTAAAACTCAATAATAAAGACAGATGATTCAGATAAAAATGTGCAAACTATCTGAACAAACATTTCTCCAGAGAAGACCTACAAATGACCAATAAGCTTATGAAAGAATGTTCAACATTATTAGTCATCAAGGAAATGCAAATCAAAACAACAATATTATACCATTTCATCCACAGTAAGAAAGCTATAATCAAAGTATCAAATAATAACAAGGATTGAAAAGAATGCAGAGAATTCCCTCTTACACTGCTGGTAGGAATGTAAAATGGTGGAGACATTTCGAAAAACAGTCTGGTAATTCCTCAAATGGCTAAACTTAGAGTTACTATATGACCTAGAATTCCACTAGTAGATATTTACCCAAGAGAAATGAAAACGTGCCCACACAGAAACTTGTACACAAATGTTTAATAGCATTATTCATAATAGCCAAAATGTGGAAAAATTCCAAATGTCCATCAACTGATGGGTGGATAAACAAAATGTGGAACTGCCATACAATGGTGTATTGTTTGACAGGGAAAAGCAATGAAGTACTGATACATGCTGTAACATGGATGACCCTTGCAAACATCATTCTAAGTGAAAGAAGCCAGTTGCAAAATATCACATAGAATACGATTCCATTCATAAGAAACTTCCAGAATCGAAATACAGTGCAAAAGTAGATCTGTGGTCATTCTGCGCTTGGAAGAATAAGGAATGGGAGAAAAGTAACTGAAGGATAAAGAGTTTGTGAGGTAGTGAAAATTTTCTAAAATGGACTGTGGTAACAGTTGCACATATCTGTAATACACTAAAAATCACTCAATTGTACACTTTAAAAGTGAACTTTATGGTATGTGAATTGTATCTCAATAAAATTGTTAAAAATCTATAAGAATCACTGAATTGTACACTTTACAAGTGAATTTTATGGTATGTGAATTGTATCTCAATACAATTGTTAAAAATCTATAAGCTCTAAAATTATCATTTTTTTAATTATAAAATGTACATAATTCAGTACTGGTAATAATAAAAATAGTTTTAAAATCTTCAAAATAAATACAATGTACTTAAACTAAAAGAAACAATAGCTGCTTATAAAAAATGTAAACAATACAAAAATAAATAAAAGAGACTCATAGACTTGCTGGATGGGGGGTAGAGTAAGAGGCAGAGATATAACTTTAAAACATGACTTTACTCTTTGATAGGGTCAGTTTTGTGCAGTTCTGCCAAAACTGATTATTTAAAATGGCTTTGTCAAAATGCCCCACATTGCTGTGGAATTGCCCTCTTTGCTACAATCAATTCATCTTCCAAATTTTTTGATCTGTTAACAGCTTTGTTGCCACCTTCCAAGAATCTGTGGCCCATTCTTTCATTTCAGGCCATTAAGTTAGCTTTTTTAAAATCCATGGTTCACTACCATTAAGCTTTTACTGATTTTATTGAGAAAAGAGAATAAGTTAATTGTCTTATCCTAAAACTTAATCATTCTCTGTTCTCTTTATCCTTTTGCTTTGCTGGCCAAAGACTTACATCCTGTTTTCTTTGAGGTTTGGATTTTTTTCTTTCCTTTCTCAGTCAGCCCTTCAAGGCACTCTGCCCATATTTTCCAATTCTGTTTCTGTCTCTATTGTAAATGTTTATATATTTTTTAAATGAAATACAAAATTTTAACATCTTTATTAAATAATTGTATACATATTTATATAAAATTGTTACATAATTCTATTCAGCAATGACAATGTAGTTTTTAAAAATGTTATAATAAAATAGAACCTAGACTAAAGGGAAAGCCTAGACTAAAAGATATGGAAAAAAATTAGAGCATAAATCCAAAGGGTCACATAGTTTGGCTTTTTATAAACCAGGAAGGGAGCTAATTTTGATTCAGCTTGTAAAACTACGTGCAGCACCATTGTTTGCAAAGTAGACTTCTCTGCTCTTTGGACATTTACAAAGATTTTTTTCAACCCCTGACGGCTAAGCATGTTCTCAGCTACTGAGAGAGTTGCCTTGGGATTATTATTGGCTTTATTTGTTGGGTTTTCTTTTTTTTTTTTTTTCAATTACAGAAAAAATACATCCATTACTCAACATTTGTGTATAAATGCTACTAACTTCTGCTCTAAAGGCATTATTTAACATAATTCTCAAAATGACGTGTTACGTATTTCTCTAACTAAAATTGCAACAGTAAAGCCAATGGCCTATTATTTCAGAGCTAACACTACCAAAATAATACAAATTCAAGAAAGAGTAAAGAACAGAAAGAAATCCAATGCAGATGTTTCAAATAAAAGTACTTCAACCCACTGAGCCACCCAGGCACCCCACAAATAAAAGTACTTTAATAAGGGAGTTATACAGAGTTGTAGAAAATGTTAAGGTATCTAGTAAGGAATATTGAGACACCCAGACTTGGAACAGTGAAAAAGTGTTAAAAAAAAAAAAAAAGTGGGGAGATGAAAATGTGTTGTTAAAGCCCTGTAAGAGCACCTGGAAGACAGAGAACCCCAGCAGGAGCTTCTGTCACTGAGGAACACAGGCATGGGCACAGCAGGCACAGACAAGGGTGCAGGTAGGGAAGATCATCCAGATCTGCCTCTTTCCTCTGGGTCTTTGATTTTTAGCGATTGCCTCCCATTAGCCAAATCTAAGAGAAAATTGCCAACCACAGAAGCCAAGAAAAGAAGCCTATAGGAAATAGCTCCCTTACACATAAGGGAGAGAAGGCCAGGACAGGGAATTTACCTGTGGAACCAAATGTAGACTAAGCTAGCCTAGGTACTAGGAAAAAGGAATCCAGGAATCTCAAGAGCTATTCCTGCACCAAATATGCAGAACCAGAGGTAGCTGCCAATTTTTAGCTCTTCTGCAAAAATAGTATTGCTTCCAAAAGGTATTTTCACTGATAACTAGACTGTTCATTTCCCTTTGCTGTCTCCTCAAGATTTCACCTCTGATGAAAAACCCTTTTTTCATGGTAATCCTCTAGTTATCTAGATGATGCATTAAAATTTTCCTGGGAAGAAATTCAGAAGTTGAAATAGACAGATGACATTCTTTTTAAGGGGTCTGTATTGAATACTAGAATGGTCAGTCTGACTGAGGAAGTCAGATTATTGGTCAAGAGCCACAGTCTCTCTTTTTCATAAAGCTACTGCCTGTACACAGAATAATTATCACTGGCATCGTTACCCAATTTGGTCTCAAAATGTAGGGCTACCTGGCCATTACCTCATAATTGTCATATTAACTAAGCTATTACTATTACTGAGCAGTGCAGAAATCATCACTGAACAGATTCAAATTTCTATAGTCCCTACAGCCGCTATCATAAACCAAGAACTTGTGCAGTACCTCATGTGTTTTGGTCTGCCATACAATATCAGCATCATTGTGCTTGTGCTAGTCAGGTGGCAGTAGGAAAATAAGTCCACTCTGATGACCCAACTAAAGAGATTTTAATGAGACAACTGAAGAGGTGGGCACAGGGTTAAGGATACTTGAAAAGGAATCAGGCACCCAGAAATTTTCATTCGTGGGAATCTATTACCACCTGTAGGGCAGAAGGGGCAAAGACGGGTGTAGATAATGTGACCAGATTCCTATGAGAGCTGGAACTCTGGAGGGGGAACAGACAGAAGCTGCGCCCGTGTGGGGTGACACAGCTGCTTCCAAATATAAAACATAGAAACAAGGAGGAGAAGGTAAATCTCCCACTTCTCTCTCTTTCTCCATCTAACCTCTGGCTGAGCCCTAACCCTGGCTGCACCTCACTACTTGACAGTGGCAAGGTCCCTCAGGTGGTATGGTCCATTGCCGCCATCCTGCCCGGTACACAGCAAGACAGAGAAGAGCAGGTTGGGATGGGGATGTGTCTAACAGCATCCCTTCATAATAACTCACTAAAAGTGCCATGTAATTTAGTAAAATATTGGGAGAAACTGAGATTTGACTCTTATCCAAGGGGACTTACTTCTTAAAGTGCCAAAATATATTGCTAGGTATATAACAAATGCCTTAATCAAACCTAAGAACAGAGGCTTCCATTTTAGGGCTGACAGTGTGGTTCAGGCATAGAAATACTAAGAATACAATCCACTTTGTGGAATTCAGTATGTTAAATACATATATAGTGTATATCTTCTATTTTTGTCTTATCAGTAAACTTATTCAAAAAAAAATTTTCAAATAACCCAACTTTATTCCCTAAACCAACTGAAGTATGATATATTATTTTGAAAGAGTGGGATTGTTAATTAAGGAAATTACTTCAAATATAAATTGAGTACTATGATTTGGCATCAAAGCACAGTGGCAAGGGACTTTCTATGTCACCTTTTTTTTCTTGTTTAATATGCACAAAATTAAATGCCTCCTTTCCACTCCAGCTTTATTGCATCTGTCACATCACAAATAATATGATCAATCAGAATGTCCCCATGGTAAGATGCATTGTTTTTCTAAATTTGGCATTTTAACTGCTTTTTCAATTTATAATTTGGGCAGCAAAATTGGTTATAGATCCAAAGAATAAACCATGTTAGTAAACTGTAAGAAGAAACATTGCATTATAAATGAAAATTTCACCAAATAAAGATTCATTTAATTGTAGCCTTTATAAGGACAGCATCCCTCCAGTTTAATCTTCAGATACAATTGTTGCCATGCCTTTTGCTCTCTTGCTGTTAGAGCTACATCTAATAAAGTTAACTCTTCCTTTGATATTATTTGAAGCAAGCTGTTTACACAGTTGTAGCTATAATAACTCCAGAGACTTTTAGCTTCTTGATATTTTTATTAACATTTTAACATCTAGGACTAAAAGTGAAATAAATTTTATATTTTAAATATTTACTTGGATCTCTTATGGCTGGTAATTTTATAATCTTATGTGCCTTTAGAGAAAATTTTTAAAGAGTAATTTAAACATATCTTTCCTCGAACAGAATGAAACTTTTTAAATGGCTCCAACTTCAAGACAAGTCCACGTTCATCTTTCCATTTTTCCCACATCTCATTGACAGGTAACTCTCACATGCTCATGTAAGTGCATGTGCAAATATACACACGCACACATACACACACAAATAAAGCCATTATAGCACTGGAAAAACAGATGGATTAAGATTATATTGATGATTCAGAAATGGTATAATTTCTGTAAAATAAAAAGGATCATATTGCCAGAACACCTAATTATGTACGTGAACGGCCTAAGACCAAATTCAGGTCAAGGAGGGACCTCTAGATAAGTTAAATGAGTGCATTTTCTTAACTAAACTCCAGAAAAACCTCCCACTTTGCGCATGTCATGGATCTCTGCAAGCCCATTGAAAGCACTGACAGCTGAGTTCATGCTCCATTCTGTGCACACAGAGTGCAGCTGCAGTGTTTGACCTATTTCTTCTGACAATATTGCTCCTCCCAGTGAAATAGACCTGTCACCGTGGACCCCTTGCATGGACATTAAGACTAGAGAAACACAAGGCAGTCCTCTCTCTAACTTTAGGTTTTTCACACCCCTGTCACCAAATGAGCAATAACCTGTCAAAAATGACAGAAATATCTCCCAAAGTGCTCCACTTGTAGGGGCTCTTCTTCCTCCTTCCTGACTTGAGGGAGTTGGTGGTCTATCAGCCTACTCCCTTCCCAAACAGCCTAAACAGAAACACACCAATCAGCAGGTCCAGGAAAAGCCACCTGTAAGCTTGGTGTTTAGACTTCTTCTCCATCTACACTTACTTTTTTGGTGAATTCATAACTTTAAATACCAGCATTCAGCTTGTGACTCACAAACTATTATCTTTACCCTTGGTGTTTCCCATGAACTGCACATGAACACATCCAAATGTCTATCTGTATTCAATGTCTAACAACTATTTCAAATACAACATGTACAAAACTCAATTCCTGGTCTTTCCCTAAAACCTTCTCTCAGGTCTCAGTAACAGCTAGTCTTCCTTCTGAACACTTAGACCTGAAATCTGGGAGACATTCCAGACTCCTATTTTTCTTCCATACCCCACATGCAATATACCACCAAATCCAGTTATTTTCCAATTCGTCTAGAATCCCACTGTCTCTCACCTCTGGCACAGCTACAAATGTGCCTGAGCACTACTGCTGTTCTCCTAGGATAATGGTAATAGCTTTCTCTAAACTGGTCTTCTTGATTTTGTTCTTGCCCTCTTGTTATGATTATGGACACTGCAGCCAGTGTAACTCTTTTAATCAAATCAAGTCATTGCTTTACTTAAAACCTTCTGATGGCTCTCCACTTCAATCAAACTAAAAGCAAAAGTTCACAAAATCTCAGATTATTTAGTTCTTTATCATTCCTTGACCTTATCACCTATTCTTCTTTCCTCAATCTGATCATTGCAGTCATTCATAGTTGCCTCCTTGCTGTTCCTGAAACATTCTAGGCACAGCCAATCATATCTTTTGTTTCCTTAGAATGAAACACTTTTTATACAATATCTTCTTGCCTTGTTTCTTCACCTGTTTTGGACAGGTCCTTGCTCAAATGATATCCTCTCAATAAGACCCACCTGATTCCTCTATTCAACTTAAAGTTGCAACCTCCCTTTCCAGCCAGCACTTCCAATACTCCATACCCTGCTCTATATTTTTCCATAGTGCTTATCACCTATGTTTTCTTGCCTTGCCTTGACTTTCTCTACCCACTACAGTATAATTTTCCCATGACCAGGTATTATCACCTATTTCTTTAATTATTGTTTCCTAACTGCACAGAACAGTGCTTAGCTCACAGTGGCTCACAGATTTATTATATGCAATAAATACCTGTTGAATGAGTTAAATGCAGATATCCAAAGTCATTTTCCATCTTCAAAGGGAAATTTAATAGTAACTTGCAAAATTCCTGGCCATCTCTAGTACTGATCAACCTAATCATTCATCTATAGATACACATAAACAAGACACTTTTGGTCATTTATGGAAAATCAGTAACCCGAAACCCGAAACTAAATAGGCAATAAAAATCCTCCTGGTAGACAAACAAAACATTAAAACCATACGATCAATTTCAATAAATGTGGAAAAAGCATTTGATGACATACAATATCTATTTGTGATAAATCCCTCAATAAAGTAGATATAGAGGGAACATACCTCAACATAGTCAAGGTCATATATGAAAATGGGTATCATCATCATCAATGGGTAAAAACCGAGAACTTTTCCTCCGTGGTCAAGAACAGACAGGGATATCCATTCTTACCACTGTTATGGAAAATTGTTCTTGCAGTCCTAGCCTTGGCAATCAAACAATGAAAAGAAATAAAAGGCATCTAAGTCAGTAAGGAAGAATTAAAACTTTCACTATTTGCACATGACATGATACTCTATATAGAAAACCCAAGGGGCACCGGGGTGGCACTGGCTGTTAGGCCTCTGACTGTTGGTTTCAGCTCAGGGTCCTGAGATGCAGCCCCACAACAGGCTCCCCTCTCACTGGGGAGTCTGCTTCTCCCTCTCCCTCTGCCCATCCTTCTCCCCATTCAAGCATTCTCTGTCTGTCAAATAAATAAATAAAATCTCAAAAAAAGAGAAAGATAACCCAAAAGACTCCACGTAAAAACTTTAATTTAAAAGGAACATGCACCCTGATGTTTCTATTAGCATTACCTACAGTAGCCAAGTGTCCACAGATGGACAAATGGATAAAGAAGATGTGGGATACATGATGGAATATTGCTTGGCCATAAAGAGAGAATGAAATCTTGCCATTTGAAAGGACATAGATGGGGCTAGAGAGTACTACGCTAAGTGAAGTAAGTCAGCCAAGGAAAAACAAATACCATATGATTTCATTTTATGTGGAATTTAAGAAACAAATGAGCAAAAGGGAAAACGAGAGAGAGGTGAACCAAGAAACAGAGTCTTAACTATAGAGAACAAACTGATAGTTACTAAAGGGGAGTGGGGTAGGGGATGGGCGAAATAGATGATTGGGATTAAGGAGTGCACTTGTTGTGATATATGGAAGTGTTGAATCACTATATTGTACACCTGAAACTAATGTAACAGTGTATGTTAACTAACTGGAATGTAAATAAAAACTTAAAGAAAAAAAAACACAGAAAATGAAGGAACAGGACAAGTTATTTTTTAAACAACATTCATGAATCTTGGTTTCAAAGACTATCACATCCACAAAAGAATAGGCTTCTATGCCAAAAGAACCATCAGAGAACCAGAAAGTCCTTTTGGAATTAAAAAATGTACTTGATAAAATCTAAAAACCAAAAAATGGATGTAATTGCATAACAGTTACTTCAGAAAACTGAACTGGTGATTTGGAATCTCATCTTGAGCAATTTTGCCATAACTTAATAAGAAAACAAAATAGAAAGTACAGAAGAGAGCTTAAGAGATAAGAAATATGGATCTAAAACATGCAATACTGGCTTATTAAAAACATCGGGAGAGGATAATAGAGTAAATGTTAGAGAATAAATAATTGAGAGAAGAAGGAAGGAAGGAAGGAAGGAGGGAGAGAGAGGGAGAGGGAAGAAGAGAAAGAAAGAAAGAAAGAAAGAAAGAAAGAAAGAAAGAAAGAAAGAAAGAAAGAAAGAGAAAGAAAAGAAAAAAAATATACTGAAGATAGACCAGAGTTATAAGGACAAAAGTGGACCCCAAGTAGCACAAGAAAGAGTGCATTAAATTAAAATAAAATATGTATATAGATATCTTTTTGTCAGAATTCTATAGAGAGAAGAATCCAATTTTCTGGAAACAAAAATAGTTACCTAGGTGAGAAAGACACTCAAACTAACATTAGATGTCTTCATTTTAATTGTAAATACTAAGAAAATAACCAGCAATTAAATGAGTACTGAAAAGTGTGTCTCTAAATGTATAGATTTAATATGTTTCTATGCTTTGACATAAGTGATTAATTAAAAAGAATTTAATACTTATGCGAAATACATTCTTCAATTGCCTTTTCTCACATAAACATTTTAAACTGAGCTAAAGAAACTCTTCAGGAAAGAAATTGTTATTTCTCTACTCTTGGATAAAAATTCTTAGTTATCTTAATTAAAGATAAAGATTTCTAATGACTAAAGCACCATAGTAAAAACTATTAGGGAACAACACCAAAGCACATTGAAAGTATAACTACATTTTAAAATAGAAATAAGCATACTACATTATAATCATGCACTCAGATCAAATAAGACTGATTCATGATTGCTCACAAATCTTGTGCATTAATTTGAGACAAGATCTATGTATTTAATAAATGGAAGCTGATTTACATTACTCAGGTGTAAAAGTGTGAAATAATTGCAATTAGAAGAATGAAGTATACATTTGTATATGAGATAAATATGTATACACACACACACATGCACATACCCCTTAACAGTTACTGAGGACATTCCCTTTACCTTTTTCTTTCCTCTAATTATCCCATGGAATCATTTCCACTGTCTTGGGGAGCCCGTTCCCTTATTTATTAATAACAAACCAAAGACATACTTAATAGATAATTGTGTTTCCTAGGATTTTTGCTTTTACAGTTGATGTACCTCACCCTATTTTATAACCCCCAAATCCTAAAGGTTCTGAGACATATTATTCATCATTATGTCCACCTATTTATGGTTTTAGTGAAATGACTATTATTAGATCATTAGGGGGACATATCACTTCAAAATATTTCTTGTATATTCCCTAGAAATATTATGAGCAAAAAAAAATGATTTGTACAACTATGAATGTCAACATAAAGCAAATAAAAATAATCATTTATATCACACAGATTTTAAATATTCAAATAAATGACATGCAAGTTTAACGTATTCTACTTTCCTACAATGATAGCTATGATACTGAATAAAACACATTTCACATAAAGTGTCCAGTAACTTATTTAGGTTCATAACACACATATACACACACATATACATACCACCCTTCCTAGTTTATAATTTTTAATTCAATTGAATTAAAGTTAACCTGATAAAATTGTACATACACCTATTGACCTAGTATAGAAATAACTGTCTATACACCAGTGTCACAATTACTACAGGCATTCTGATACAAGGATGAAAGAATCTATAGTTTTACAGATGCCACCTAAACATTAAGGTGAAAGATGCACTAAAAAACCTAAAAAACTAAAAAAATACTATATTGCTGGAAAAAAATCATGTGCAGATTAGTTTCCCATCTCTACCTCTCTTGATCATTTCATGTAGACAACCTAAACATCAATCCAAATTTCCTTTCTCTATGTATTGTCAAGTGTTTCCCAGTGCTAGAACACTTCTTTGAACCAATGTTCAGGTAAGACCCTCATGCTTCTCAATGGTTTTGTCTGATCATTGAATACCCACTGAGTGTATCCTTTGCTGTCTTTCCATTAGAAAGTAAGTGTAACATCCATAACCAGTGACAGTTGCCATCCCTATCAGATCCCTTTCACTATCTTTAGAGGTCAGGGAGAGGTCAGCAGGTGTACAT
Organism: Mellivora capensis; assembly: GCA_004024625.1. Lineage (NCBI taxonomy): Eukaryota > Metazoa > Chordata > Mammalia > Carnivora > Mustelidae > Mellivora > Mellivora capensis. The sequence goes on along the minus strand of PISX010020550.1, from coordinate 21,310 downwards.
TTCCTATTCTACATTGTTTACATCTTTCCTTGCTTGTAACAAATACTTTCATATCTTTTAGCTTCTCTAATGGCACCAAATCTCTCAAAGTTTCTTTAAAAGAGGTATTCTCAGATTAAAATCAGTTCTGTCAATGTCTTGACCAAAAGAAGTGAAAGGAATTAGATAGTGACTGCCATAGAGTTTGCCGGTAATATCTCCCGTACTACTGATGTGCTAGAAGCATTCCACGCTCAGATCCAACACATACCATGTGTACTCCTCTGAGGTCAGCAGCTCAAAGTAGAAGAGCCCATAATCCATGTTTCAGAGACTGTTCCTTTCAGTTACAATAAAGTTAATTAGAACACACCATCCTTCCTCTGTTATCCTCCTTGAAATGAACACATAGGAATACACTTTATATTCTGAAAACAAACTCATCTCTTTAAAGCACACGTTTCAACAGCTTCTCTAGAATATTTTGAGAAATGGGGGTTCCACTTACTGAAACATGTGACTTGACGTTGTAGAACAGAATAGACTGTGGAAACTAGCTATTTCAACATAATGTGTTCACCTAAGGTGGCCTTTTATCCAAATACTACACAGCTATGATGGAAGGAGATAAAGGGAACTTGTAATATGGAAAGGTGACTGCTATTGCAGACAACCTAATATCATTCCACTCATCTTTCTATATTTTAGTTTTCCCAGACATACACTTCCCTCATTTAACAAATAACCATTGAGCAACTACTCTGTGTCCAGCAGTGCACATCCTGAAGATGCTTAGGGAGCAAAGACAAATAGTCCCTTCCCTAGTGAGGCCACTTCATTAAGGAGCTCTGATGAGGCAGTGCTGAACATAGCCATCACCATGGGACACACCCAGTTTTCACAGTGAAGCCCATCTAAATGAATCTGGCTCACTAGCTGGGAAATCTGGTGTCAAGAGACCTTAATAAAAAGGTTGAAATATAAATTTTGGAAACTTCTATTTCTCCAAAAGTTGCCTGTCAAACAATTTCTATAAAGTTCTAGCAAAGCCCAGAAACTAGAGAAAAACAACTTTCCCATGAGATCCATAAATTATGAGAAACATTAAACTAAAGAAAACTGCCAAGTTTCCAAAAGTTACATGTTTTTCTAAGCTTTATCTGAAATTCTGGTCGTACCATGAAGCAAGTTAGAAAAAAAGTAACCTATCCATGAACCTTGCATGTCATAGTTGTCTAATTTTTCCAACAGAATTCTTCAACAGGACTACACTCTGCTTTTAAGTTGCATATGTAAAGTTAACCACTTGTACTTACCTTTAATCTGCTTTTTGATAAACCTTAGACCGAAGGTTGAGGTTTGTGTCCTCTTCCTCATATCCCACAGCATGCTGGACTTCACCTTGAGAGGCTTTACTCCACAGTCCTGTGGCAGCCTGCTTTCCTGCCCATCCCCTCCACAATCCAACCTCTTTATGAAGGTAAGGTCCATGTTTACCTTAGTCACACTGTATGTCCCAGTGCTTGACAAATAGAAAGGACTTAAAAATATTTCTGAATACATGAACAAATAATAAACTAACATGAACCTTGGATTAAAAAGATACAGGTATCTGTGAGTTAACATCTTACTCAAATAAAATTGATTTGTTTAAAATTTCCTATAGAGTTTATTTTTTTTCCCCAAAATTGTATTTTCTTGAGATAGAAGAGAGAGAAAGTGGCAACAGAACAGGAGCAAAGGGAGCAGAGGGAGAGGGAGAAACTGAGCAGGGATCTCAACTTGGGGCTTGATCCCAGGACCCTGGGATCATTACCTGAGCTGAAGGCAGACATTTAACTGACTGAGCATCCAGGCACCCCAAGTTTATTTTCATCTTCCCATCTATTAAAGTCAAGATAACTATTGTCAAGAGCATGACTCTGGAGTCAAACTTTGTTGTTCAAATCCTAGTTGCATCAGTAACTTCAAATTACTTCTCTGTTACTTCAGAGTAGTTCCTTTTAAAGTACTGGTGAGCACAAAATAAGAGAAATACTATATGGAGCCCCGTACCATTTAGCTGCTACTTTTGTTTGCCAGTGCTATCTTCACTAGCAAAATGGAGTGTAAAATGGTATTCCCCCACACAGGGAAATGATATTTGGTTGCTCTGTGTAGCACTTACAGGGGCTTTGCCTCAAAATTAAGCATGGGTCTATGCCCAAAACTAGGCATATATTTTCCTTTTTTGTCCACTCAGATGAGGTGGCTTTTTAGAAGTAGCAACACACTCTAACAGAAAAAATATTTCTCCATCTAGCCCTTCCTCCAATTTCTGCATAGCCTAGCTACAGAAACCCAAAAAGAACAAATTGATAATAATCAACTTGACTTGAGCCACAAAATGCCGTGCTACACCTAATATGCTTTCCTTCACAGCTGGTACTGATATAATGCTGGTGGGTGCAGGCTTTACACTGGTTGGTTTAATAATTCCACACTTGGAAGATGAACATACAAAGATATTAAATATGATGTTTAATACAGCAAAAACAATTTAAAATCTAAACTTCTATTATTTGGCTACATTAATAATTTAACAAAACCATCCTTTGTTGAGGCTTCAGAATTTTTAATTCATTATGACCTCATATATATTTTTAACATTTATAATGGGTAAGTTTTTATCTTCTTATCAGAAATGTATTTAGGGGTTCCTGGGTGGCTCAGTGGGTTCAAGCCTCTGCCTTTGGCTCAGGTCATGATCCCGGGGTCCTGGGATCAAGCCCCGGATCGGGCTCTCTGCTCACCAGGGAGCCTGCTTCCTCCTCTCTCACTGCCTGCCTCTCTGCCTACTTGTGATTTCTGTCTGTCAAATAAATAAAATCTTCAAAAACAATGTTTTTAAAACTACCTAAATAATGAACAAACATAAGAAAAAGAAAGAGAGCACACAAAATAGCAGTGTTTGGAAGGATGTTCACCAGAATAACTTACACATGTTCATATTTTTAATTATATAACATGATAGTGTTTAAGTTATTAATTATATGCATTGCCTTTTGTGTTACACAGACAAGTTTGAAAGTCATTGATATATAAGACAAGATCTTCACTTGTCCATCTCTATAGAACTTATTTGAGTGCAATGATAATTACTTGTTGGATAAATATAAACATATACGAATAAATGAGAGAAGAGAATTATAAAAATATCATATACTTTATCTGGAGAAAAAGCAATGTACCAGCAGGCTTGGTAAATAATAAACCTTGAAAAGAACATTATGGGCCAAGATCCCCTTTGCACTGAAGAAACAGCCAAACTAAACAAGTTCGAATAAAGTTTAAAACTAGACAGAGTTGTTTTGCAACCTCCTTTTCTCCCCCTCTCAGTTGCACACTTGAACTCTCAGTCTCCCATTCTCTCCTGATTTCATCAAAACCTGCTTTTACAAACTTATTGGTGTCTATCATGTACATGTTGACATGAATTCAGTTTATTGCTCCTCTTCCCAGGTGTCTTGGAGAAGTTTAGCTTGGCTAATCTCCTTTTGCTGTAGTCAGGTTCTTTGGTCATCAGACTCCAAAGCTATGCCTGTGGGCCTAAGAGGTAAAGTTGGCTGATGCGACTTGCTTAGAATGCAGCAGTTTATGCACTAATGCTGTGTTTGACATGTATGTGAGTAATTGGCTTTTAGTTACGTATTCTAAAAGGATTGCCAGGTTGTGAGATTGTTCACAGGAGCAGCGTCAACATCAATACTTAGACCCCAATGACGAGAAAAAACAGTTCAGTGAGTACCTGTGTGCTGTCTGCAGAGATATTGGCTGGTTTGACCCCTGACACTCGGCCATTCTCCCCCAGTTAGGAGCATATCCAGCTGGCACTATGTGAGAGGCCTAGGGGCTGTGTCTCAAGATCAGCCTCAGGCTGCAGGACCTATACCAGGTCCTCGAGTGAGGAGAGTGGAACAGAGTCCCACTGGTGGAAGAACTGTTCCTCCTTTAAGCAACCAAGACTCACTTTCTAGGTACCCTTTCAGGATGACTCCACCTGTCTCTTTCTTCCCTCTGCATAAATAGAATGTGATAGCGAATTGAGAAACCAATACTTTGGCAAGACATATAATATATTTTTCCTATGTTTAAGCCATACTCTGTGAGACTGTATCTTTATGTAAAGATTCATGTATTTAAAGGAAAAGTATATTGATTTTTCTCTACTTCTTGAACTAGTGCACTGTGAAAATTATGGGATAAAATGTTTTTTAAAATCCATTACCAGTAGGGTGACTGGGGGGCTGCCTTCAGCTCAGGTCATGATCCCAGTGTCCTGGGATCGTGTCCCAACATCGGGCTCCCAGCTCCATGGGGAGTCTGCTTCTCCCTCTGACCTTCTCCCCTCTCATGCTCTCTCTAACTCTCTCTCTCTCAAATAAATAAAGAAAATCTTAAAAAAAAAATCATTACCAGTGACCAGGATCCAGCCTCAGCACACTTGGACTTGCTATTCTCACTTTCTGGATGGCTTTTCCTCAAATATCTGCTCCTCATCTCCTTCAGTTTTTATTCAAATATCAGAGCCTCTCATGGGCATTCTATGTAAATATGCAGCCCGTTGATCACTAGAATATCATATTTCCCTTTTTCTTCCTTAATATTCACCATAACAGTCATTAACATGCCACTTCTTCTATATTCATCTTATTTATTGACTATTTGCCCTCAGTGAAGCATAGACTCCACTAGGGTGGATATTTTTTTATTTTGTAAACTGCTGTGACCTCAGTGCCTATATCTGTGTCTGATACCTAGTAGGTATTCAATAAATGTGTTAAATAAGCAATCATGCAAATACTTTCTAATTACAACAGTTATTGGTGTGGAGTTTTATGAAAGAGGAAGTTAAGTCAGTTAGGAGGGGCAGGAAGGGCTTCACTGCAGATGTAACAATTGAGGATGAATAATTGGCAAAGTCAGTCAGGTGGAGAGGCTGGAAAAGAACATCTGGCACAGTCAATGGTGGTAGCGTTGAGGCCAGAATTATGTGGTCTAAGACCCGAAAGAAGACAGATGCTGCTGGAGAAATGAGCAAAGCAGAGGTTGGTCTGAATCCAGATGGATCTATGGGCAAGAGCCCAATCATGAAGGGCATGTGACCCATGTAGGCATATTGGATTTTGTCCTAAGGGGGGGTGCTAATTAATCATTTAAAATAGGATAGTATTAGTGTTTAGTATTTGTGTTTTAGAAACTTTATTTTCTATTAGTGTTTGTATTAGTGTTGTATTATTATTAGCATTTTAGAAAGTTTATTTTAACTCCAATATGGAATTATGGAGAATGATTGAAGGGGGTCAAGATGAAATAAGAGGTCTTACTCTCATGAAGCATACACTCTCATGAAGACACAAAGTAATAAATAATCAAATATTGTATTTCATTAATTCAGAGTACTCTTTTTTTTTTGTATTTTAAAATTCTGAAACAGGAATGGATTGCCACCAACAGTGTCTTAGATGTGATAAAGTGTGGTGAACAAGAAAACATGAGATAATGATATAAGGAAAAACATAATGGCATGACAGACAGTGAATATAAAACTCCTTTGGGCTGTGTACCCAGACAAGGCCTACATGCTGAAGTTTAAAATGAGATCTCTTTGACTGGAAAGAATTTCTATGGCAGATATGGAAAGAGAACATACCAATCAGAGGCAACAACTAGTATTAGGAGAATGAGTTTAGTGTTTAGCAGCTATCTTTTGCTTTAGTGACTTAGTGACTTTACACAACATCTGCATTTGTCACAAAGCTTAGCAGCTTGGGCTGAGCTCAGCTATAGCACCTTATCCCATGACTTCTGAACTCACTCATGTGCTAGGCTCACTGCATGTCTGGAGGTTGAATGGAGGTCAGCTGGAGGTTGAACGGAGGTCAACTGGAGGTTGAACGGAGGTCAGCTGGAGGTTGAACGGAGGTCAGCAGAAATAATGAAGGAAACTGAGCTGTGTGTCACTCATGAAACAGCAGGGTAATTCAGGCTTCTTCCACAAGCTTCCAGGGAAAGAAAGTTCTCAATGTGTAGTGTTTATCAAGCCTCCTCTTATATCATATTTGCTCTTGTCTCAGAGGTCAAAATAAGTCATAGGGGCAAGTCAGTCAATGTGGAAGGGGCACAGAAGGGTATGAATACAGGGAGAGGTGACTATTGGAACACTTTCTTTGACAGTATCCCACAGTGAGCTGAGGAACAGAAAGGTTAGTGTAGCTAAAGCATAATCAACTGACAGAGGGAGGTGGGAGATAATGAATTCAAAAGAGAAGGCAAAAAAGATTCAAATCATGTAGGGTCTCCCAGGCCAGAAAATGTTTGATTGTTTTCAAAGTGGTTGGAGAGACACCATAATATTCTAAGCAGGGAAAAAAATTGATTTAATTTGCATAGTTCAGCCTGGGTGCTTATAATTCATAATTATAGATGTATATTACCTAATAGGATGAGAATGTAAACAGGAAGCCAGTGATCCTGGGAAGGTACAATTGTGGTGTGCCCAAGGGTTGTGGCAATGAGATACATGGATGAACAGAAGATCCTTAGGAGGAAGCATTGAGACCTTGGTTAGATCTGGAGGACAAAGACCATTGCCAAGTAATTCATTTTGGTTCCTGCGGCTCACATGGTTCTCAGGACTCATGAAGGGCCTTGTTCAAAGCTAGTGTTTAGTACATTTGCTTAAAAAAAAAAAAAAGGATACATTAACAAATTAACCACCGCTTTGATTTTTAGCATCAACTGTAATTGCCTAGACACAGGCAGGGGCTGTTAACTAATTCAAGTTTTTCATGGCACTCTGGGGTGTTTAGCTTCTATATTTACTATAGTATTTGTCTTTTGCTTTGTGCAAATTACCTTAAAATGTGGTGACTTACAACAAGAAACATTTATCATCTCACAGGAATCAGGATGGTTCTGACTCAGGGTCTCTCAGGAGACTCCAGATAAGATGTTGGCCAGGACTGCAAGCCTCTGAAGGCTTGACTGAGACGAAGGATCCACTCCTAAGGCAGCTCACTCACACAGTCAGCAAGTTGGAACTGAATGTTGGCAAGAGGTCTCAGTTTCTCTCCAAAGCTGACTCTTCCATGCACACCTCTCCACAGACCGCTTGCACATCATCACAACATGGCAGCTGACAGCAAAAGTCTCCTCTTTAGGACCTAGTCTTGGAAATTACACATCATCACTACGACCACATTCTATTAATTACAAGTGAGTCACCAAGTCCAGTCCACATCCAGAGGGAGGAGAATCAGGTTCCACTTTCTGAAGGGAGATGAGTCAAACAATTTGTAGGCATATTACAAAACCACTAGACTACTAACAATAATCACCAACTTTTCAGTACCCGAACAGGTATCAAGTGGTTGTTCTTTTATATACACTCTCTCGCTCTCACCCTCAGACTTGCATTTTACAGATAAGGACACCTAAGACTCAAAAGGTTTACTGACTTGTCTAAGATATCAAGGCTAGAATGATAGAGCGAGGACGCTGAATCCAGTCGTTGTGACTTCAAAACGGTTTATATTCTATACACACTGGGCCTTCATCCTTTCCCCCAACCACACACAAAATTTTAAGAAAAAGCTTGGTATTCAGATAACTAATCAAATAAAATTCAACATTTGTTTATTTTAAGCTATCTGCCACACAGAAGCACTGACCGCTTTCTTAAAAACATAAAAGCATATTAATTTGATTCTATGTGAATAATAATTAAGACTTATTATTTAAACTCATTAAACAAGTTAATGATATGAATAAGATTACATTTAAAATGTGATCGTTTTCACAGATACTAATTGTGCAAAATTAAAAATCATAATATTTTCAGTGAAGCAGGTCTAGTAAGATTCATATAGTCTAAAACTCTTAGATGAATTTGCCTCTTGTACTGAAAATAATTAATACTAAAATTTCCCCTGAGACATACTTTTTAACTGGTTCACTATTTCAAGCTGACTTTCTTCCTCATTCTCTTTAATTATATGTTTTCCTTATTTTTATTTAAATGTGGTATGATTGAGACTATTTCAATGCCTTGAATCCAAACTACTAATAGGATGCCAGTAAAGAAGTATCTTTTGAGGAGTACTTCTGACACTTGTAGCCATGCTAAGAAATGTAAGCTACAGCTGCACACAGAAACCATTCTGCTGAATTTGGAGATATGCTCAGCTCAGATGGTACCTGCTATGAAAAGTAAGCTTATTTGAGAGGGCCCTGAACATGTATTCGGAACAATGTTAGCTGACATAAAGAAAAATGCGCTAGAGTAATGCCTCCATAGCTCTGAGAGAATGAGTTAGAATCGTATTCTCCAGTCTCCAGCTGTGGCAGACTCCTGTCTTCCGTATCAACTCATACCTGTGTCTGAGTGAGGGCCAGACTGGCCTGAAAGAGGCGAGGGGAATGTCCATTTGCCTTCTGGGATTCCTTTTCAGATCTCCCACTGGGAGTTTCAGATCTTCCCCAGAATGCATTTTCTAATATTTCCCTGCCAAGTCACTACTGCCTCTCTCTGTCTGTGAGTTTTTGCCGAGTTCATGTATAGTGCATTTTCCTTTACATTTTCTCACTCACTTTCTGTCCCCAATACTTCCCTTCCTCACACACATACCTATTAGGGAAAAATCTGCCTGCTTTAGATGTGGTTTGCACTAATTTTGAAAAGAAAGTATATTCTGGGAGAGCCTGAATAATAATAATAGCTAATACCCATAGGAAGTATGGGTATTACTTGGTATACCCATACTTGGTATCACAATGTGCCAGATATTCCTCCAAATGCTGGTCACATACCATGTTAATCCTTATCACAACCTTTAAGGAAGGTAACACTATTGCCCGCATTTTATAAATACAGAGTCAAGGCACAGAGAACAAGTGATATTCCTACTATCCTGAAATGGCAGAGCCAAGGTTCAAAGCCCTATTCTTAATAACTTTATCCCAGCTGCCTCTCAAGCTGTCCCTGGATGAAACGAAAAAAAGATGCAATCTGAGTGCTGAAAAAGGTTTAACCTTGATCTCTAATGTGCAGATCGCTTTTGCTCTTTCAGCTCTACATTTCAGGAAGTTTATAATCCTATTAATGCATGGTTTATTATTCCATGGATCTGAATAGAACACGAGTCAAACCAAATCCCTCAAAACACAACCACACACTGGCCAGTAAAAGCCAGTAAAAGAGTGGTATATGTGTATGTCTACATCATCCTGAATACTATAACATTTAATATTTGTATTTTACATCAGAATTAAAGAAGCAACTTGGCCTGAAAAACCATTCTGTAACATGCACTGGAGAATAGGTGTATCTTCCTGGTTTTAGAGCAGATGTCCTGAGTAATTACAATTCTACCACTTACAAGTTGCTTGTTCTCTGTGTCTCAGTTTTCACATCTGTAAAATAGGTTAATAACGATACTAACTGTGTGGGCTTGAGGATGAAAGGAGTTAATAATATTAAGCTATTAGATCAGTGCCTGACATATAATAAACTCTTAAATCTGTTAGTTGCTATTCAACTGGAACAGGCACTATTCTCACCTCCATTTTATAGATGAGGAGACTGGAGGAAAGAGAGATTAGATGCCTGCATCAAATCATAAAGCAAGTAGTTAAAGCAATTTTTGACCTCAAACCAAATATTCTTTTCACAGCACACAGTCTTATGGAGAGGCTAAAAGAACACACCTCCATTTTACATCTGTCAGTCTCACCATATCCCTGGTCTTCTGTCCACCCCGCGCCCTAAACACCATGTTATGGTCCCATGTTTACAACATTATGTCACCCGCAGAACAACTCTGGTGAAAACAGTGAGGTTACTGATTTTTACTGTGTACACTTCCCGGAATTGCCATTATGCTAACAGTCACTATTTCCCAACCGTTTAAGCACCTCCACATTTAGAGACAATATCCTAAATTATTAAGTGTTCCACAATGAACTCCTAAATTACCCAATGCCATTTTAGAAATGCTGCTGAGTGGCAGACTGTCATTTGAGGCAGCCATAGGATAAGAAGCAGAGAGAGGCAGCTCAGCCTAGGGGATTTTGACCTTTTGCTCTTGCCTGTGGCTGGATAGTGATTCTATCCGTGGAGTCTACAGAAAGGCTGCCCATGGGGAGAGGAGGTCATGGTCTGCTAGGGATAGAAGTACACATTCAATCAACTAATAAACCCCCGGCTGACACCACCTCTTGCTAGAGGTCCTTCAGGCACCTTGTGTGAGACACACTGTCCCCTTTCAGCTTTCCTGTAGTGAGGATCTAGTTTTCACCTGTGCACACATATGAGGGGTTCTGTTGGCGGAAGGGGTAGGAAAATCATCACTCCTAAGTATGGCCCTATATAAATCATGGACTTCTAAAAGTTGCCATGTTCAACAGGTACAGAATGTAAAGTAATGCAAATTCTCTTCTAGAATCTTGCAACATGCTAGGAGCAATGTGACCAAATTCAATTTCTGCAGAAATAGGATCAAAAAGAAGCTAAGTTAATGTGTAAACAGGAAAAATTTTTTTTTTTTTGAGGATGGACCTTGAAATTTAACCTTACTATTGAGAAGAGAGTGGGAAACAGAAGACTATTCTCACATAGTAAGAATGACTGCTGGGACAGGGTGGGACCCAAGAGGCTGACTCGCTCAGGAGCTGAGGGCCTAGTAAGTGATGTGGGTGTCTATGTTGAGGAACTGAAGACCAGAAAGTTCAGAGGTTATGGGAAGATAAATGGATGGTTATTCAGTGGAGAGATAATTTTCATTTGGATGCCCTTGATACTAAAAGATCTTCAAAATGCTAAGTTGAGACACTCCAAAGATTCCTCTTTGGGCTTCATTTAGAACAACATAATATGAGTTTTACCCAAGACATGCTAACATACTTCATCTGAAAGAACGATTATTTTAAGTTTTATATAAATATTTTGTAGCTATAACATTCCATTCCAGCTAATGGAGAAAATGATATCTTTATTAATCAAGTAACTTAAAGATAGAGTAATCAAACATGCATTGACACGGGCATTAGTGTTACATGTTCATTCAAAGGAAAAAATGTACCATCATCCTATTTTTTTTTACTTATTTCTGTTTTATAACGTCAAACATATTTGGGGGCATGTTTTAGATAGCATATCTTAGAGACTGGGTCAGAAGATTACCTCTCAAAATCAACTGGGAGAAGCATGGTATTTCTAGACCACAATAAAAAAAGCACAATGACATAATATAAATAACATTGTACAGAGTAGAAACCAATGTCAAAAGCTGGATCTTACCAAGAGAGGGATATTTCACAAGTGATAAAATTTACCATGAGGTTATTCTTGAATCTTTGTAATACCCAGTTTTCATTTTAATACAGTTTTTTGCTTATTTTATAGTAAAAATATTTTATATTTTCCCAAATAAAAATAGAATGTGATTTATATGTGAGAGTATTTCACATATGCATGGATTCCAACTTAAGAGAAAAACATTTACTGGTAAATACAAAAGTTGGAAAAGCAACAAAAATGCACGAGAGCCAATATTCAAATTATGTACCCTTTAAAGGAGCAAATTTGTACATAAAATCCTTTGAACATAAAAAATCTTACATAATGTCCCTTTTAATACCATTTTGGGTACATTTTTTTATTTCAAGTTTTTATTTAAATTCAAGTTAGTTAACATATAGTGGAATATTAGTTTCAGGAGTAGAATTTAGAATTTAAATTCTTCACTTACATATAATACTCAGTGCTCATCACAGGTGTCCTCCTTAATACCTATCACCCAATTAACCCATCCCCTGCCCACCTGCCCTTCAACAACCCTCAGTTTGTTCTCCACAGTTAAGAGTCTGTTTTATGGGTTTGGATACCTTTTTTTGACCAAACATTAAATACACATGCACACATACACACACACACACACACACACACACCCATCCCACACCCAAGTCCCAAAGTAAAAACTAATTATCCATTTAATATGAGCTTCTCTTCCCAAACTCTGCTTCTTTCCTCAGTTCATCATTGGCTCCATTTTTAGGATATTTTAGACCAAAAAAGAAGAAGAAGAAGAAGAAGAAGAAGAAGAAGAAGAAGAAGAAGAAGAAGAAGAAGAAGTTGTTTTTGGCTAGCTTCTCTAAGGTAATAGGCTGATTTCCCCTCCTTCATAATGACACAGCCCCAGGTTGCTTGGGCAAGGCAAGTGACAGGCTCAGTGTCACCTCTCCTTTCTCCGATGATAATGATCCTCCCTTACATGCTTAGCTGCTTCCTCCCTGAAACCTGAGGTTTTTTGCCTCAGGCTGTCTCTCTTCTTAAGAGAAATTGGACACAGCTTAAAGATTTGATTATTTTGACTTCCGCAGTTCATTAAGATAGCACCACAAGCAGTGAGTCCAGGGACACCCAGAAGTGCCCCAGTTCGGCACAGCATTTAGCTTCTATTTCTGGTGATTTGCATCTGTCTGGAAAGTAGACCATATAACCCAATCATTAACGTCATATACAGCATCTATTAGTTTGATAGAACAGAAGTCATCCCATTTATGCTTGATCCTGGTAATTATTTCACCCTTCCAAATCTCATAGTCCTTTCTCAAGCCATCACAGAATAATAGTTTAAAAAATATATAAAGAACAGTAGAACACGGCATGCACCGGACTAACAGGTGTCATAAGCAACTATTAGCAACATCGATGTTTCCTCAACCATGATTGGCTGGCAGTTACAATGGATCAGGAAGCCTAAGTGCTTCACCCGCCAGCCAGGGTCTGTCTTCACACTCCTCCCCTACTAGGGTTTTTGGACATTTCTTCCAGAAAACATTTTTTGAAAAGAGAGGGAAAGGATCTAATGTGCCACCTGAGTTCAAAGCTTCATCTGCAGTAAATACACTGACAATTCTTCCAAACCGTCAGTTCTCCTGTGTTTATTGCTTTGCACTGGTATTTTTACTCCAGTCTTTTCAAACAACCGGCAACTCAGCTCCCAGAAACAGGATCATTGCCAGCCCGCCGATTACTTCCCTTCCCACCTAAGCTGACCACATGGGAAGTTAGGGCTCTGATGAGCATCACACACCAGTGGCAGAATCATAGTCTCCAGTTCCTCTGGACACATGAAAGAATTCCAATGTATCATAGCTACAAATCTGGAGAGGACAGCTATAGACTCTGCCAAAAAGATCTAGCCCCCTGACCAATCGTTTTCTATTAACTAATATGTTTAAATGATTACTCAATATCTTGGAAAGAAATGGAGAACAATGCTGCTCAGTCTGTAAAAACAAGGCACTGTCTATACAGAAACAAGACACCCTCCCCCTTTTTTTTTTCAATTCCACACTTAAAGAGAATCCCAGACCAGAATTCAGGAAGATCTCCTGGATGACCTTCTCTCCATTTCCTGCCAAAGGAGGAATAGGCTCCTGAGACCATCCAGCAGACTATGAGGAAGTCAGGGTTGCACTGCTCCAAAAATCTTAGGGCTGAGCAAGGTTTCATCATTAAGACAAATCTTGGCACTCTTACCAGGGCATTGTTTAATGAGAAAAGAGATAAATGCTTAAAATTTCACCATGGATTCAGAGTCAAAATGCAAGAAGGCAAAGAAAAATGTCTTTTTACATACAACAAGCTTTAGAAATATAAAAGAGCTCCCACGTAGAGCAGGGATCTACCAGACAAGTAGTCTGTAGAGACTGGAACTTAGGAATTAGTCCAAACAGTGCTGGACGTGTAACAGAATTGGAATATGACTATTTAGTTGGTACAGAATATAGTTCACAAGCCCTTTTGATAAAGGGAGAGGAAATGAATGCTTTTCTAGTGCTCTAGTACTTTCTCCTACCTTACCTATGATTTGCCTTGGCTCATTTAAATTTTAAAAAAGCAGAAGTATTTATTAATTCAACAGCATTTTGATGGTAGATTTGATACTTACAGCAATGAGGTGACCTAGGAAATATGATTCTCATACTGACCACTGACCACTGACCTCTGAGGCATATTTCTCACCTGCCTTTTTGACAGAGATTACCTCGGTTTCCAAAGTTTGCCAATGTCTTTTTCCCTAATGTCTTAGCTAAAACCGCAGTCTATCCACCAAATCTGCATCCAAAGCATTTTATTTTTAGATTTCTGCATACTGCTCAATTAGTGGGCCTGTCCATTTTGTTCATATTTGTCTTTGTCCTCCAAATGTTGCCTCACCCAGCATAGACTCCCTAAACAAACAAATAAACAAACAAAAGTCAGTCTGGAGTACAAGTATGATCTATTCATATCATCACCTACAAAGTACTCTTGAAACTCCCTTTATACATTCCATATGTCCACTCACCCCCACCAATGTAAAGTACAAAGAGAAGACATAAAAGTAGACATATAATAAACCAGAACCAAAATTCACTGTTTTCTGCAAAATGACTCATGTCCTGACTTCCTCACTAACAATGACCTTCGTTTAGATTGCTTGCTGCCCTTTATTGATAATGACAAATTTACTGATCATGACAAGTTAAATCAACCAACCTCAGTATTTTGAATTTTTAAAAATCCATAGGGTAGAATAAAAAATAGTAAAGGAAATCAAACACAAGTTACAATGAACAGAACCATGACATTACCATAGCTAATATGGACGGAGTTAATTATTGTGAAAAACAAATAATTAGGGCATCTCAGTTGGCTCTGTTGGTTAAACTTCTGCCTTCAGCTCAGGTCATGATCCCAGGGTCCTGGGATAAAGCCCAGCATTGAGTTCCCTGCTCAGTGAGGAGCCTGCTTCTCCCTCTCCTCCCCACCCATGCACTCCATCACTATCTCTGACTCTCTCAAATAAATAAATAAAATCTTTTAAAATTAATTAAAGGTAATTAATTAATTATTGTGAAGAATAATTAACCATATCACAATCCTAATTAACTAGTGGGTATACAGCTGTCATTATATCACATAATATTTTGATAATAATATTTCACATATTATAAATAATAAATTATATAACAGAAATGTCATATTATATATAGATCATATTTATTGATCTAAGGAAGGAAGGGAAAAAGGAATGAAGGAATGAATGAGCAAATGAAGGAAAGTTGGTCTCTATCATTATTCAATAACTCATCACAAGTGCAGGCAAGAACTGGCCTCCCTGCTCCCACTTCAAGCTTCTTTTCAATTCATCCTCCACACTCTTGTCAGGATGACCTCTAAGAATAAGTATGATAATTCTATGCCCTCCACCCCAGCCAACAGTCTTTCTGTAGCATGAAGTGGTAGTTTTTCATTTTTTTGACTGTAGCTCACAGAAACACATTTTATGTCTTTGACACACATGTGTGCACACACAGTCACACAAGTAAAAAGCATATTTCATGGAAAATGAATTGTGGTTGACAGGAACTGGAGAGTGAGGCAGGTAAGTGTAGCTAGAAGGGCATAGTGCTTTTGGTGAAGGAATAGTTCTGCATCCTGATTGTGGCAGTGAATACATGAAGCTACACATGTAGTAGAATCACATGGATCTCTGCATGCACACTCAGACAAATGAAAGTGTGCAAAACAGGTGAAATCCAAGGAAGCTGTATGGATTATACCAATGTCAATTTTCTGGTTTTGATAGTACTGCAGTTGTGTAGGATGGTAACATCAGAGGAAGCTGAAAAAGAGGTGCACAAGAACTCCCTGTGAATTTCTTTGCAAGTTCCTGTGAATCTATAGTTGTCTCAGAATAAAAAGCGTTTTTAAGTTAATAAAAAGAAAGAAATTTCACAAACAATAATTAACCTTAGTATAAGTGATGTATTCTGATATCTTCTATTCTCTTCCTCCGAATTTTTTAACACGGGCTATAATCCAACTTGTTATTTCATGACCTGAGATTGGAATTTGAGACCGACAATTTGAACGACACTGACCTAGAGAAGAAGGCCCTAATTACTTAGCATCGTCAGAAATCAACCTTTCTGTTTTCATCTCCCATCATCCAACATCGGTTTTCAATGTTGTATAATCTTGGGACATACTAGTCTCTCTCTCAATAAATGCTGAACAAATGCATGAATGACAGTGCACGAAATATGTTGGCCATTTTTTGCCTCATCTTGTTTCTAACTAAAACTAGTAGGACAAACTTTATGGGGGTCTTCTGCACATTTTAGTAACATTTGGCTTTATTCTAGTGATAAAAATATGTTCAATGTAGAGAATTTAGGAATATAGACAAGCAAAAAATTAGAAAACAAAATCATCATTTACCCCATACTCTCTGGAGCGAATTACTAGTCTTTTGATATTTTCCTAAAGAGTTTTTGTGCATAAATATATATATAAACATACACACATTTTATGCTGTTGGAAACACAGTGATTATATGAATTTGTTATTGTTTCTTGATTTACCATCTATTTTGAGTATATTCCATGTCATTCAATATTCTTTGAAACACCATTTCTAAAAGCTTCACTGTAGGGTTGTATGTTAACCTGTTTTCCTGTCTGAACATCTAGCTTGCTTTCAGCTTTTGCCACTATAGGTAATGCTACAGTGAGTGTCCTTGAACATGCATTTTCATTTAAAAAGTCTCTCACTATCCTTGAGTAATACCATGTTTGGCAAACTAGAAATGGTGTTTGGGAGATGACAGTTTGTTTGCATTGGTGTTTGGAAGATGATAATGGTTGGTGGAGTCTGTGGGGTATTAGAAACCCAGAGCCCCTTGACACACTCACTGGGGTCAGGCTTTGGAACGATGTGACCTGGACTGAGGGAGTGTGAGCTGGCTTCCTATCAACTGAATGCTTGTTCTCCTTTTACTGACGTTGAAGGTAACATTCTTGTAATAATAAACATTGCTCAGATTGCATAGGAAAACATGCAGTCCCATCATTTCTGAGCCGCACAAATGCCCACCCAATTTCATACTTGGAAAAGCTCCGTTCTGCCACGCACCACACAAGGCCTCCAGTCAGGGCCACCAACACTCCAGTGCAGGCTCTCCTTCTCCTGGCTCCCTCCTTCCAACCATGTCCCACTTGCACTCATGCTTTCCATGTTCTCCAGCGTAGCAGTGAATATCAGCCTCTCATTGGCCCCTTGCTCCTTTCCAGCCATGGGGACTCTCCAGATCTCTAGGGCCCTTCCCTGCCAACAGTGAAGTCAAGTGGCCCCAGGAGCTACTCCACTTCTCCACTGCCAGGCAGGGCCTGTGAGCACTAGGGCACTACCATGTTTTCTCCACTTTTCACTGGGCATCACAGATGAGGAACCCCTCAACTACCACCTGCTTACAGATACCTAAAGCAAGGGCACTGACAGCTGCTCACAGCTTTCCTCTCTCTCCAAAGGACCTTTTTTTCTCTTTCCAGAGGTATACACAAATAACACCTCTTTCCTGGTAAAGAGAAGCAGATGAATATAGCATTAACTTCAAGAGTGTTGGACCAGGAACTGGGTCAGGATTCTAGCCCTAGGGCTTCCATTCCCTAATCCTGTGAGGACAGGCACAGAACAGAATGTCATTGTTTCTCTATGATTTTCTTTGCCCCAAAATGATGATATTTGTAGTTGCCTGAACAGAATGAGAGCAACATGAGGTTATCATGGTGTCTGTGCTCTGCAAAGTGGTACCATTGTTGCGGTGGACAGTAGCATTGTTTCAGGTAGGGGCAATAACATGGCAAGGTCCTCCACAGTGCACACAAGCAGCATTGCAGGCCAGACACCTCACCTGGCAGGAAATGTACCTGGGAGCAAATGCAAAGACAAAGAACAAAGGCAAACACTCACGTCCCTTGCAACTTTGCTGCCCAGCACACCTCTTCTCCATGTGGTGCTGGCTATCATTGTGCCCAAAAAGTAAAAATAGCTCCACTTTCAAGCTTCACCTCAATAAATTAGGACAAGGGTTAGAGGCCAAGGTTCTAGCAGAGGGAACCTTGTACCAACAATGGGATGGCCCCTTAAACCAAGGAGAGGTTAGTCCTGGGGCACAACCTTCACTAATTTGCCTCTACTCACTTCATCTGGCTCTGACCGCACCACCCACCTAAAGATCAGTTGCGTGTTCCTTGATATTGAATGGTCTTTGAAAAATGAATATGTTCAACAGAACCTATTTATCTTGGGAGGAAATGAATATAATTCTAGTCAGTGTTCAAAAGACACTATTTTTTAATTTTTTTAGCCTGCACAGTAGCATATGGTTAAGGTAAGGTAGCATGTCAAGCCAAAGTCTTTTGTGAATCCAGGGCAAAGCTCTTTTCCAATGACATAAGGTAATTATGAATAGAAGGGTGATCCTCCTTCAAGTCCAGCAGGAGTTCAATTCTGACTATTCATATTGGTCATACCCACTCAGAATGACAAAATCATTTGATGGACAGTAGACAGATATGCATTATTCACAAAGGCATTTTCAAAGGAATTCCATAAATTATAGGTTCCCTGAAACTGAAAGTTCCAGTGAGCTGGCAGTGAATGCCAGGGGTGAAGAGGTGTAATCAGCATGAGTATTGTTCCTGGTTAATTTGTCCCTTATAGGCGGCTGCATTTTATGCCCCAGGAAGAAGGGTTCTCTTTATGTTTTCTCAGAACTGGCTTTAGCTCTTCCCAGAGACTGCCTATATTCACTGATTCTTGACCTGGGCTGCACATTAGTATTGCCCTGAAGCTTTTTAGAACCCCACTGTCAGGGTCACTCCTGAGAGATTCTTCATTGATCTGGAGTGGGGCCTGGATGTAAGTATTTTTTTAATTTCCCTAGTTGATTCTAATGTGCAGCCAGGCCTAAAAATAGTAAACTAACTATTACAATTCCTTAAGAGATTTGCTCATGTTTTTTTACCCAATCAAGTTGTGTTCTTGAACAACTTGCCCTTTATATTTAGATTCCAAATACATATATCAATGTCCATTTAAGACTGGGTTCTCCAGAGAAACAGAACCACTAGAATGTATATATAGAGAGAATTATTTGAAGAAAATATCTCATGTGATTATGGAGTCTTTCAAATCAAAAATTTACAGGGCAAGCCAGCAGCCTGGAGACCCAGTGAAGAGTTGAGGTTAAAATTTGAATCCAAAGGCAGCCTGGAGGCAAAAATCCTTCCTCCTCAAGAAATATCAGTCTTGGGTGCCTGGGTGGCTCAGTGGGTTAAGCCTCTACCTTGGGCTCAGGTCACGATCTCAGGGTACTGGGATCGGGTCCTGCATCGGGCTCCCTGCTCAGCAGGGAGCCTGCTTCCCTTCCCCTTCTCTCTGCCTGCCTCTCTGGCTACTTGTGATTTCTGTCAAATAAATAAATAAAATCTTGAAATAAAAAGGGACATCAGTCTTTTCTCTTAAGGCCTTCAAGTGATTGGTGAGGCTTATCCACATTTTGTAGGGTAATTAGTTTTGTTTAAATTCTACTGATCTAAATGTTAATCATATCTAAAAAGTACACTCACAGCAATGGCTAGACTGGTGTTTGATCAAACCGCTGGGCATCATAACCTAGCCAAGATGACACAAAAAATTAACCGTCACCATAAACTTCAATGGATACATCTGGACAGTGCATAGATGACTCAGTGCCTTGACCATATGGACAAGTGCCTTCTGTGCTCCTCCAATTCTTCTTTAGTTATTTACATTATTTCCTAAAGACTCATTAGTTAATGGTTGTATCTCCAAAGAGAACAGATGTGGTTACTACTAAGTGATGGGCCCCAGTAGGGCTATAGAGTGCCAGAGAACAGTGCAGAAAGCATTTGAGATTGAAGTCTTTGAATCAGTGGAAGAGAGAGACTGACAAGATGTCAGACAAATGGATGCATGAAGTTAGCAGCCTCCACGGCCATTTAGGTACTTCAGGCTGGGAGCTGAAGGTGCTCCAACCTAGGGCAATTCTTGACACAACAGTTTCAATCCGGGCAGATAGGGAAAGGGAAACAAGTGGGTTACCATATGCAAACACTGTAAATGAGGAGCCAGAGCCAGACCTATAGGGAGAGATCTACTCACCGTGACAGGCCTGTAAGAATCATTGTGACATCTAAAATATGTCTTCAACACAGTTGTAGACTAATACAGTTTATCTTCCAGGTGTATGAATAAAGTATAAGACTTAATACTAAGGTGAAATATAAGATATGCTAATCAAGGAACTCCTACAAGTTCATTGTGTTGGATACCTTCCACTGCATCAGGGAGACCCTTGCTTTCTGGTTTCCAACAGAAAGTGGATCAGAAAACTGAAGGCATGGAGAATCAGGAAATTGGTGAATACATTCCCCAGGATCCCCCATTCTAGAATGGCCATGGGCTGACTGACAGCATCCCCCACCAAAGTGGTTACAGATAAACTCTTCCAACACAATCTTCTTTTCCTCTCCAGGTACAGACTAATAAAGGTGGAAGTTGCCACTTATTTTAAGGGACTGCAAGTCAACCGGATTAGGGAAGGTGTGTGAAGTCAATTCTGAAGGCAGTGGAAGGTATCTAACAGATGAAAATTGTAAGAGTTTCCTACATTTCCATGGCTTTCTCATTTATTCCTCTTTCCTTTCAGGACACAGATGATACAGAACCATTTACCATGAATGTGAGACTCACACTACATATACCCAGCCTTGGGTCCAGAACAAATGACAATTATTGGTTCAGAAGCGAGGCCACTATACAAATGACTTAAAGCCAGATTATGCCTCTCTCATGTCCCACCAGTGTGACCCTGGAAATGTAACTCCTGGGCCTCAGTGTCCTTATGGATAAAGTAGGGGTAGTAATAGGCTCCCCTAAAGAGAGTTGTGAGAACTAAATAAGTTAGTACATTTAAATCACAGCAAAATACCTGGTGTACAGACATACTTTCTAAATCTAAGCTAGTGGTTCTCAAAATTCTACACACTCCTGAGGGTCCCAAGACCATTCATTCTAATTACATTTGCCCTGATGAAACAAAAGTGGTGGTGGATACAACTACCGATCATTTCACACAAATCAAGACTACAAAATGTACTAGGGGCCAGTTATCGTAGTCCTCATTACAACACAGTCAGTAAAAGAAAAGTCAATACACATAAGAACTTAAAAATGAAGACATACAAATGGCTATCAGACACATGAAAAAATGTTCATCATCACTAGCCATCAGGGAGATTCAAATTAAAACCACATTGAGATACCACCTCACACCAGTTAAAATGGCCAAAATCAGCAAGACAGGAAACAACGTGTGTTGGAGAGGATGTGGAGAAAGGGGAACCCTCTTACACTGTTGGTGGGAATGCA